>PVIA01004005.1:0-126442 GCA_004024845.1 Tonatia bakeri
ATCACAAAGGGCTTTGAATACCACTCTGAGAAACTGAAGCTGTCCCTGTCAGCAATGGGGAGCCACTGAAGTATTTTAAGTAGCAGGGGGTGACAGGGTCAGTTCTATGTTTGAGAAAAATGGCTCTGGGGCCATAATGAAAAAGGACTGGAGAAGGCAGGCAGAGAGGGAGGCAGGGAGGCCAGTGAGGATGCTAAGCAACGATTCCTCTATCCCTTCATTCACTGAACAACTCACTGCGTACCTACTAGGTGCTGGGGCTAGGCCAATCAGGGTTCCTGACCCCACGGAGTTTACAGTCTAGCAAGAAAGACGAGGAAAAAGCAACTCGAGTGTGATGTGTGTCACGAAGTACAGGGTCCTATGGAGGGGGTGGTGTTTAGTTTCCAGTTTTCAGGCTTTGCTGTGGAAATGATGTTCGCGCTGGTATCTGTGCACAGGATAAGTGGGAGCTCATGGGGCACCAGGAGGAGGATTATATTTCAGGCTGAGGGAATGGGTTTGAAGTCCTGCGGCTGAGGGGGAGGGAGAATGGTGCCAGATGAGACAAAAAGATGGGCGAGGACCAGATCACACAGGGCCTTGTAGATGACGTCAGAGTTTGGCTTTTTTTCCAAGAAGTCTCGGAAGGGTCTTAAGCATAGAAATGATAGAAACGTTTATGTTTTGAAGATTACAGTGTGGAAAATGAAGTGAAGCTAGAACAGAAACATAACGAGATCCGTGCAGGAGGCTGTCGCAGTGGTCCAGGTAAGGGCTGATGGCGACCTAGAACGGGGCGGGGGGCAGAGGGAGGGATGACAGATTCACGAGATATTCAGGAGAATGAACAGGGCTTGCTGAGGATTGGCTGTGAGATGTGGGGGTGAGGTGTCCAGGAGAACTTCCAGCTTTCCAGCTTGAGCAAGTGGGTGGATGGTGGTGGCAGAGAAGAGCTGTGGACATCGGAGGCAGAGCAGGTGCCTGCGGGCGGAGCTGGGCACCTAGGTTTGGACCTGAGGTTGACTGTGAGACATCTAAAGCAGTTATACCTGCAGGTCTTGAGCCCAGAAGCAACAGTCAAACCAGTGAGTGAGTCTACCTGGTGGTGGGGAAGAGTGTGCCGCAGAGTGAGAAGAGAGGCCTGGGTGGCTCTGAGAAATCAGGGTAGCAGCAGGGCCTGGGGCACAGTGACCAGGAGCTCTGAGCCTAGAAAATCAGAACCATGAAACCCAAAGGGTAGTTCGCTCAGCCCTGGGAGGCATGTGGCTCTGGCCCCACCTTTCCTGGCCAAGTGTGACGCCTGGGCGTGGGCACTTCCCAGCTGAGACAGCACCCCCTTCCCCACAACACCTCCCTCCTTGGCACACTCCAAGTTATCCTTTATACCCAGCTCAGGGGCCCCTCCTAGTTGAAGACTTCCCTGGTTTAGGCACGTGCTCTGCAGTTTAACAACCTGGGTTTGAATCCCAGCGCTGCCACTTGATGGCTGTGTGACTTTGGCCAGGATACTTAACCTCATTTTCCTTATTTATGCAATGGAAATAATAATACTACCTATGTCACTGGGCTGTTTGAAGATGAATATGCAAAGTGCTTGGCAGAGAACCTAGCACACAGTAAGCACTAAATAAATGTTACTATTATTACCCTCCCACCCACCTTGGGACAGTTAGTCATGTCCTCCACCTTATACCTCCTCCACTTAGGAACTGTTTGCAGGTCTGTGTGTCTCCCTGCCTCTTCCTACCCCTTCCCAATTTGTGGGGTTATATGGTAGGCAGGGACCAGTGCTAAATGAAAATGCCGGGCCCCTTGTTCAAAATTATTAAGAATTTCAAGATGGTGACAGCAGAATATTAAACCAAGCATGGGATCCTTCTTCGTGGGGGGTCCTGTGCAACCACAGACTCATATAACCAACCCTGTCCTCGCCCGCAGCCAGCCCTGGGGCTAAGCCTGGCCCAAGTAGGTGTCAACCTCCATGCAACAGAGTAAACACGACAGCTGACAATTCAGAGAGGGTTTTCTGATTTCCATCTGGAATTTCATTTTATCCTTCCCATAGAGAAATAACATCGATCCCGTTTTCTAGTCGAGGACACTGAGGTTCAAAGACGGGGTGTGCCTTCCAGCTGGAACGTGAACAGAGGCCAGTTGGCTGGAAGCCACACCTAGTGCCCTCTGGCTCCACAGGGAGGTCAGGAGAACCTGACCCCAAGGGATGAACTTTGTCAACAAGGCCCAGAGAGAGGGAGCTGGAGGGATTGAGACTGGCCCCCTCCCTCCTGGGAGGAGCAACGTAAACAACCAGCTCCCTGGGCACCAAGGCTGCTGCACAGGGAAAGGGGTAGGAGAGGGCAAAAGGTCACTCTTGAGAAGGTTTTGCCTGAGGGCCATAGACCCCAGCCCACAGTCTTTGGAAATCAGACCCTGCCTCCTCTGCTCAAAACCATTTAGGGGCTACCCTGGGCCACAGGATAATTCCCCAGTCTTGAGTATCCTGCTAGACCAGGGAGTTCTGGTGTGGCTGTGCCAACGCCTGCCCACTCTCTTCCCTCTCTCCACTGCTGTCCTCCCCCACCACGCCAGCCCTGTTCCCACCGTCACCAAGGCTGTAGCACACACTGTTCCCTTTCCTCATCTCTTCTTTGCCTCCTCAACTCCTTGTCACCCTAGGTTCCCTGAATCCCTCCTTTCAACACACATCACCTGCTCTGGGCCCTCTCCTGGCTAGAATGCAGGCTCCTGGAGGCAGGGACTCCTGGCTCACAGCACTTGGTACATCAGGTATCTGAATGCATCCCCCTGCAAGAGGCAGGGGGCCCTGCACACGCTGCCCTTCTCTCTACTCCTCCCCAACCATCCTTTTCTTGTCCAGGTATCTTTAGCCCAAGGTGTGAGGAGCTCAAATCTGCAGAGGGAAGATCATCATATAGTATGCAGCACTGGACTGGGTGCTGTACATCCAGTTAGTAGGTTTAATCCCTCAAGAACCTTGCAGGTGGAGGTGGGACAGGCTGAGTGTAAATTATTCCTATTTTCCAGGGGTGTCTGAGACCACCTGCCTGGAATGGTAAAAGAATCTGGAAGTGGAGGATGCGGCATTTGAACCCAGGTCTGTCCGCTGCCTAAATACTCGGTGTCCTCTCTGCCCCTGTGACTCACTGTTTCCAGCCAGCTCACCTCCAGCCAGAGAGTGACTATTTCCCACCCATGCCCTCAGTTCACACATGCCCCAGGCAGTCCAGCTCCTCTGTTGGGTCAGCAAAACACCAGTGTAGAGGCCAGCATAGGAGTCACTCCTCCCCTGGCTCAACAAAATGCCAGTGTGGGAGAAATACCCCCCAGGTCAGCCCAACACTAAGGGGGGAGACACCCCCATTGTCAGCAAAGTGCAGGTACAGAAGGCACACCATGCACCCCCAGTCAGCAAAAGGTCAGTGTGAGAGGCAATTCCCGTCTGCCTGGGCCCATGACATAGGCTGGGGGTGCACGGACAGAGTCCTCTGAGGTGGTGCTCCTGGGGTGTGGGAAGGCAACGTACTGGAGCTGCTACTGCTGCCTAGGGGAGAAGGCTGCATGTGGCTGGGGAGTGGGGCAGCCTAGGGTGAGAGTTCTCGCATGGCACTAATGAAATCAACCACCAGCCTGCCCCCCTTCCCCAAGGCTCCCCAGGGACCCTCCAGGCTCCAGCTGATGCAATGCCCAGGCCAGATAATTGTTTTCTTTCCTCCTTAAAGGGCCAGATGCTGTTGCAGCTGCAGATATCATCTCGACCCCTGACAGACCCCATAGAGTTTGGTACCTGGTTAGGGGCAGGGGGAGCCCAGAAAGGAATAGCTCAGCCCTGAGTTCTGCAGAGTAAAATCCAATTAATGTCCAGAGGCCAGAAGTGTCTGTGAGCAAGAAGGGAGGGAAAGATAATAAGACAGAGACAGTGCTTGGCTCAGGAGAACACATGCCCCGAGGGAGGGACCGTGGTCCCTGCTGGGTCCTCAGCACCTGACTCCTGCCTGCCTGTCCCATCAAGTCGTTGGCACAAGAGTTGCTCCTGAGTTCAGCAGTTATCTTACTGAGCTCCCCTGAGTTCCAGGGACTGTGCTAAGCGGTCCACCATTTTATTTACTCCTCCCAGCAGACCTAGAAGGTGGGTTTGTTTTACTGAAGGAGGCTCAGAGAAAGGAAGTGATTTCTTTAATAGTGCAGAGACAGAAAGTGGCACAGCCTGGGTTTGAAGCCAAGTTTGCCCAACTCTGGGCTTCATATCCTGCAGAGGGTCAGGTAGGGTTCAAACCCTAGGGCTAGAGATCCCTAAGCCAAGTAGCCTGGCACAGAGGGCAGGGAAGGGGTCTGTGGCTCCTAAACAGGCTCTGAAAGGCATGGTGCTTGGCTTAAACATAGGTTTCACAGACCCCCTTCCCTAACCACTGCCCCATTAGGCTGCTCACATACCCTCAGAGACAGTTGGCAGCTGCCTGTTTATAGACTAATTGGTGGTAGCTGGCAGCAACTGTGGGGCTGGCTAGTTAACCCCTCGGTGACCAGGCCTAGCCCAGAAAGGCCCTCTCCCCACCACTTCAGGCCCCAAACCCAAGGGCTCTAGACTTAAGAAGTCATCATGGGCAGAGGACAGGACCAAAGGGACAGCAGCCTTTCTCGCCACACCCAGACAACACCCGAGGGGCAGGGGTTGGACGCTGACATTCACCTACGCTCCCCAGCCCCATAGGACCACATCTGAACAGCCCCCAGGTGGCAGTGCCAGCCAGCACCCCTTGTTCTCTGGCCTTGGGTATGGCACTGCCCACCTCATCCAGAACCACAGGAGCCATGAGCCCTCGTGGGGTTTCTGGGCCCAGTGTACTGGGAAGAAGCCCACTCCTCAAGGCTGGGCTATCCAGGGAAAGTGATCTGGGGATGAGTCCGGCAGCCTGGAGGCCAGCCAGTGCAGACACCTCCAATGAGAGGGTGCCCAGGTTGCTCACCAAGGGTTTTGCCAAGCTTCCCCGAACCCTGGGCTCCCCACCATGGGTTGACCAACAGCCTCTCCCAGCTTCCCAGAGGCCCCCCTCTTTCCACCCTAGGGCTGGAGTGAGCATCACCCCTTTGCTTTCACAGAGTGGGTTGTTCTTCTAGGCACCACAATGGTGTCTCATTGGGAGGAAAGAGTGGCCACTTGTCAACCAGGGCACAGGCAGGAGAGAGGAAGGCAGGCTGCCTTCCAGCTCTCTTTCCAGGAGGAATTTTAAGCACTTTCCAAAAATGCCATGCGAGGCAATGCCTTTGAAGACCAGGACCCCAGATGCTCTGAGCTTCAGCAAAACACTCAAGACTCTGGAGCCCTCTACCCCATTTTCCAGGCTCCCCCAAACATCCCACGTTCCCTTCGTGTACCTTAGCCCCCACCCCAGAGACATCACACACAGTGCTCATCTTCCCTCGTGCCCCAGCTCCCGCCCCCCAGACCCTGCACGCTCAGATCCCTACGTGGCGCCTGCCGGCCGGAGCTCCCCTCCCCTCTCCGGGTGGTCTCTCAGACCTTCGCAGCTCTCTTCCTACGTCCGCTCCTAGGCGAACAAGGCCTACCGACTTACCTAGGGTGGGGCCAGGGTCCAGATAGGGAGGGGTCTCCGATGGCCTAGGCGGCTCTGCAAGGCGGGGCAGGTGCTGCCCCTGGACCCCGCCCCGCGGACCCAGTGGTAGGCGCGGCCCGGTCCCAGGCGGGCGGTGGACTCCGATGAGGTAGGGGCGCGGGGCGGGGAGGGGCGGCCAGAGAAGCTCACGGGGGCATCGCCCGTCACCGGGCCAGGCAGCTCCGCTCCGTCCGCCTGCGCTGCCGGCTCTGCAGCCGCCACGATTCTCAGCCACCGCGGGGTGCAAAGCACAAGCCCCGGCTGGCGGGAGGTGAAGAGGGAGGCGGGGCCTGCTGTAGGCGGGGCAGGAGGCAGGAGGAGCCGTCAGGTGGGCGGGACCAGGGGGCTGGGTCTTTTATTGTGGGCGGGGCCTGGTGGAAACCGGAGAGCGTGGGTTTGTCAGATTGGGGCGGCCTACACTGATAAGGCCTCGAAGCGGGTGGGGTCTAGAAGATGCCTCAAACTTATACACATTCCTAGGACCTTCCTGTCTCGTACCTTTCCTCCGCTCTCCAGCCTCTATTTGTTCTTTCTTAGCCTTCCTTTGGGGAGCCTCAATGGCACCACAGTACCCTTGTTTCAACCTGGACCAGATCGAGGAACGTCAGATGATGAAGGGGCAAATGACTTACAAACATCAGGTCCAATATATAGATGGAAAAACTGGAGCCCAGAAAGGAAAAGACTTGCGCAAGTGCCTACTATGAGGAAAGGGGCTTTCTGGTGTCGCTTCCAGACAAAGGGTAAAGTTGTAGGGTTTCCTGCTTTGAGACCCAAGTTAACCTCCCTCCCCTACCCTCTCTTCTTCCCCTAGAGCAGTGTTTTTTAACTTGAGGTGATTTTGCCCCCACCTGCACTTCTGGGAGCATCTGGCAATGTCTAGAGACATCTTTGGTTGAATTTCACAGCTGGGGGATTGCTACTAGCATCTAGTGAGAAGAGATGAGGCATGCTGCTAAACATCCTGCAACGCACACAGCAGCCCCATGCTGAAAACTTATCAGGCCAAAGCGTCAGTGATGCCAAGGCTGAGAAGCCCTGCTCTAGGACCTTGTATGCACCTAAATGAACTTCCAAGTGGGCTCCCCGAGTCCTGGGTTCCCTGGCAGCCAGGAATTTGAGGATGCTGTATAAAGTGTCTCCTAGGGTGCCCTCATCTTACCATTTTATTTATTTTTATAGAGAAGGCAAGGGAGGGAGAGAAACATCAATGTGTGGTTGCCTCTAGTATGCCCCCTACTGGGGACCTGGCCCACAACCCAGGCATGTGCCCTGAGTGGTAATCGAACTGGGGACCTTTCGGTTCACAGGCCAACACTCAATCCATTGAGCCACACCAGTCTGGGGCCTGGCTTGCCATTTTTATCCTTGCTCAGCTGGTCAATTCCACTTCTGGGCTCCAGTGTTCTTAATTCCACTCATTTACAGAGGAGACGATATTATTAGTATTTGCCTTCCTAATTGTTTGCTGGAGGCAGGCAAGACAAGTAGTATTCCCTGCTGAACGCATGGATTAAAATGTGAATGAGGAGTGGAAAGGTATGGGGAAAGGGAAATGATTGGGATTAAATGACCCTCCTGAGATAGCTAGCTCTATCTTCTACATACTTCTCACTATCTCACCCCTCCTCACCTGGTCTGTGAGAAAGGAAAACTGAGACCCAGCAACGCAGAGAGCCCGAGGCTGGGTCACACAGCTGCCCAGCGGTGATGCTGGGACTCACACCTCTATTCACATATTAACCAAATTTTTGTTATCATCTAATCCACATCAGGCTTAGAAACAGGCCTGTGTTGTAGAATGATTGCTCTGGAGCAGCAAGGAGGATTAGATTAGGGGGAGAATGGGGCCAGGGAATAGCTGGGACAAGGGTGGGGGTAAAGGATGTGGAGAGCCGGAGGGCAGAGCCTGTGAAGATGTGAGAGAGAAGGGAGGAACCAAGATCCCCTGCGCTTCTCCCAGGCATCCTATCACAGACACATGTAAACCAGGGGCTGCCTTTGGAACCATGGGCCCTTTGCACACCTGATGAAAACTTTTCTCTCTGCAGAAATGTGCTCATGGACACTTCCCATTTAATTTCAAGGGCTCCAAAGCTCCATATTGGCTTCCAGAAGTGTTGGGGGGTGGGTAGTGGTAGAGGTTAATTCTTAAGTGCATATAGGAGAATAAACATTCAGGAATTTCAGAATCTTAAAAAAAAAGAGTAATGGACAAGGATTCACCTTACCTGATATTCAGGTATATTATGAAGTCAACATATTGAAAGCAGCATGACATTGAAGCAGGCTGAGGGGAATCAGTGGGACTCAGTGGAGAACAGAAATGGCCAGCTGCACAAAGGAGTGCCGTGCGTGATGAAGACAGCACTTCAGGTAAGGCAGGCTGGGGGTGGAGGGAATAGAGGCCTTTTGACAAATGGATGAAATAACTGGCAAGTCATTTGGGGAAACTAAAAGAAAGCTGTGTCCTTCTCCTACAGGGAAGTAAATTCCCAGTGGAGTGTGTACTTAAACAACACTGTAATGTTACCAGAAGAAAACATACTCAGTGTTTTAATAATCTTGGAAATGAAAGACTTTCTTCTAAGCATAATGAAATCTAGAAGCCAAAGGGATAACATCAATAAATATGACTCTGAAAACGTCCAGAGAGAAGTGATCACACTCAGGTTTGAAAGACAAATGACAAACTCAGAGGGGGTAAACCCCAGCTGACGTCCACTCTTGTCCCCTCAGGCCCACCAATCCTTCTCCCAGGCCAAGAAGGGGTCATGCTGGAGGGACGATTGTGGGGACTGAGGCTGAGCACATCCCTGCGGCTTCTCCCCGGGTACCCCGGCCAGCGCCCACCTGTTCAGGGGCAAGGAAGTCCCGGAAATCCCCGCTAGGCCATCTGGCTCCGCAGCAGGTGCCTTCGCCAGCGGAGTCTGAGTCCGCCCCGAGGCTGCTCGCCACTTCTCTCGTGTGGCCATCCTGGGAACTGCAGTCCTCGGTTTCAGCTCCTGTAGCTTCCCCGCATGAAGGCGGCAGTATTTTTCTTAAAATAAAAAACACCCGAATTTTTGAAGGAGCGTAAAATGTCTAGGCGTTGAGCTAAACACTTAACGTGGAGTATTTCATTTGATACTCAAAACGGCTCTCCTAGGCGGGTCCATTGTATTATCATGTCCACTCGACAAGGAAACGGGAATTGAAAAAAGTGGCTTGTCCAATCTCTAAGTGGTGGCCTCAGGATTCAATGTCTGACTCCTGGCCCCATTCTTAATGTAAGAAAGCCAAGCCCTTGGGGGAATTCAAGAAAAATTTTTTGAGGTTAATCTTGATCCAGCCCTTGTCCCAGGTGCGGGGGATTCTGAAGCCACTAGGGGACACAGGTAGAGAGAAGCAATTGTGATACAGTGAATTCTGGAGATCGCAGAGGACATGGTAACTCCAGGAAGGGGTGGGGGCAGCGGGGAGGAATCCCAGAGGTGTGCTTGAAGCTGGGTCAGGTGGGGCTTGAGGGAGAGGTGAAGGAGTGTGTGGCACTCACAAGCCCTGAAGGAGGAAAAGGGGTCCTTGGGCAGAAGCGGTGGTCTAGGTGCCTTATGGCTGCAGTAAGCTGGAAATGAGGCTGGACACGTACACCAGGACCAAGTACAAATTTGGGCACAGAGGGTTTTGAACATAAAGATTCTGAGTGCTTTTTCCATGTTTCAGTTCACTTCGTCTAGCGACCACCTTTGCTGTCCACCCAACCTGCTTCTTTCCCTCCAGATGCTCCCCATTTGGGTTCAAGGTACCAGTTGCCTAAGCCAGAAACGTGGGAGTCTCCATCGAGTCCTTCCTTGTCCTGGCCTCTATCCTGTTAATTATCAGGGTCTGCCCAGTCTACCTCCTACATATTCCCCAGGTTCATTTACTGCTCTGCATTCAGACGGCCTCCCTTTCACCATTTCCAAACTTTTATACAAGAGAAATCCTTCTAAAGCAGATTGGATCATGACTCCTCTCCTATTAAAAAATCTTTTCATTGATCCACTCAACAAATATTGAGCAAGCACTTGTCACATGTTGAGTACTGATGAGCAAAGCATAGACTTTAAAGCCTGATGAAGTGACAAATATCAAATGACTCCCTCCCCAAATAATGTGCAATTACAAACCGGGATTCTTGCCATAGGGGGCCTGGCCTGGTAAGGGAGGTTGCAGAATGCTCCTCAAGGTATCCCATCTGAAGCCTGAATAGCAGTCAACCAGATCAAAGAGCTGAGGATTGGGCAAGAGCTTATGAAGACGCCCTGAAAGTACTTTCCTGAGTGTTTCCTCGCCTGTATAATGGGGATATTTATAGTTCTGAGGATTAAATGCGTTAATAGGTATAAAGTCCTTAGAACAGGTCTTGGGACATAATAAAATTTTCCATAAGTGCTAGCTATAATAACAATTATTATTATTATTTATTAATTTTTTAAAGTAGAGAACCATTGGAGGCCTATCAGCAAAGGAGTTAAATGACAAAGTGGGATTTTTAAAAAATTTTATTTTAATTGTCGTTGCAGTACAATTTTCTATCTTTTACTTCCATCCCAGCCCACCCACCCAGCCCTCCCCTCCTCCCTCCCATTTCTACCTGCCCTTAGTTTTTTGTCCATGTGTCCTTTATACTTGTTCCTGTAAACCCTACAAAGTGGGATTTTTTAAAGGTTGCTTTGGCTGTAGTGAGGAGCAGAGATAGGAACAAGGAAAGACTAGATTCAGGGGAACTAATGAGGAGACTCTTACAGGGGTCCATAAGAGCTGTGGGGCATTTACACTAAGGAAGCACAGAGGACAAAATTGGCCTTGGTGTCTGATTGGTGGCGGGAGACTGTAGGAGGTGGCGAGGGGACTCCTGGCGTTTTGGCCCCAGCAGCAGGGTGGGTGGTGATGTTCTTCACCAGGTCAGGGAAGCCTGGGGGAGGACCAGGCCTGAGGGAGATGCTGAGTGCAGTCTTGGACATGTTCAGATGCAGGAACTGTGGGGCCTCCTGGGGGAGGGCCTGCAGAAGCAGCTGATTAGGTCTCGAGTTCAGAGGAAAAATTATGGCTGCAGGGATTAAATTGAGATTGTTGGCAAATACCTGAACATTGGACCTCAATCATCTGATCTGTGAAATGATAAGAGAAAGGAGATAGCTAAATGATTTTTTAAGGTTTCTTCTGGCTCCAAAATGTGTAGGTGTCCAAGTGTTGAAGTTGGTAGGACCCCAGAGATAGAGAGACCAAAAAACAATCCATGGGGCCTAAAAAACTTGGCAGAGACTCATTAGAGGTTATTTTTTCATTCTTTCATCTGATTTTCACTGAGCAGCTACTATAAGCCACATGTCTTCTGTGAATAAAAGGGTGAATAAGACCCAGCCCTTGCAGTGAGGGTGTTCACAGCCTGTGGGGAAACAGACAAGGCAAAGGGCAGTTATAAAACACAGTCATGTGCTGCTCAATGATGGAGATATGTTTTGAAAAATGGGTCATTAGGTGATTTTGTCATTATAGGAACATCACAGAGGGCACTTACAGAAACCTAAATGGTATAGCCTACCATTCACCTAGACTGTGTGGTACAGCCTACTGCTCCTGGTGACAAACCTGTACAGCATGTTACTGCACTGAATACTGCAGGCAACTGTAACGCAATGGTACATATCTGTGTGCCTAAACATAGTTAAACATAGAGAAGGCACAGGAATGGCACATAGAAGATGGCACACCTGTATAGGGCACTTACCATGAATGGAGCTTGCAAGAGTGGAAGTTGCTCTGGGTGAGTTGGTGAGTCAGTGGTGGGTGAATGTGACGGCCCAGGACATCGCCGAGCACTACTGCAGACTTCACGAACACCGTCCCAACAGCCTCCTCCTGTTTCCTTCCGACAGGGTCAGAAATAGAACATCAAAGAAGCTGTCAATGCTGCTGCTCCCTGAACAGTGATGGGGACTGGACCGACTGCAATTATCAGGAGGAGGACCGGGCCGGGTAAGGCGCACATCATCATATCGACTGTGAGGGAGTGAAAGGTGGCCTGAGGATCGGCAGGGAGAAGAAACCAGATGCAACAACTCAGGAACACAGGGGGTTGTCATGGCGATGTAGTGTTGGCTATTGCATGTTGGAGCAGTGGACCAATTAAGGAAATTTGTAGTATTTATGGGGAAAAAAGCCACTTCTTTGTATTCGAGCTAGATGGTGTTTTTACATAAAGAGGGTATAGAACTGAGGACTCATTGTTTTGACTTTGGACATTTGTTTTGGGCTTCTTGACCCTATCTTGCACGAAGGGTTCTCTCTGGCTTTGAAAAGATGGAAGGAATAAAACTTATCTATGCTTTACATCAGTGATTTGCAACTGATGGGCCGCCTGAATTTTTAAAACATGCAATACCTGACTATTTAGTCAAGGGCACTGACCTCTTTTCCCTTAGAGTGTCAAATAAAAAAATGACAACAGCCAACACGATGGCTATCTGGTGTGACTGCCCTGTTGTGAACCATAAACATAGGGGTCATATAATAAATAGGGTTGCATCTTTTTGGTCATGCTGCATAACAAGGTTGTATCTGATTGGTTAGTTCTTGGTATCAGAAATTTTATTTATGTATAAGTATAGTCACCTGATATTTTTTAAAAGTCACTTTGAAGTAAAAAGGGTAGGTAGTGATGATGATGATGCAAATCAATTAAAATTATAACTATTTTTGTCAGTTTGGCAAAAATATATTTTTTGGTTGCTGTAAAATTTTAGTAATTAGTTTATATGTGCCACAAGATGAAAAGGGTTGAAAATCACTACTTGATGTATCATTACAACCTGAAAACATTTCCAAAGTACTGAGAGGGACGGGCTGCCTCCACACTGCCACAGAAACCCTTTACTAGTGTGGAGTGACACTTACCACTTGTTAAGGAAGTCCCTGGGGACCCGTGTCCTTGCACAGGATCTGTGACCTTCAACAGAGAACTCACGCGACATAATCCGAAGGCCGTCAGGGTAGACCTGGGAGGGCTGTAGCGCTGAGGGGACGGGCTCCTCTGCTGAAACAGACCCATGATTGGGATGTCACCTGTGCACTGGTGAGTGAGGTGCTGTGTGTGAGAGGGAGGCCACTGCCAAGTGCTAGAGGTAGTGATCCAATCAGGGAAAAATACTCCTTCTGAACCACTAGGTGGTTGACCAAAGTCTTCCTTACACAGCACGGACTATAGTAAGCCAAGTGCCCAGACCACGGGATGCTTCCTAGAGGAAGTGACATGCAAGACAGGACCTGAAAGGCATGCAGAAACAAGCTGCATGAGGAACCTGGGCCTGGGAGGGTTGTTGGTGTGGTTGCTGTTCATGTGGCTATTTTAAAGATCTTCATCCTTCTTGAATTTTTCGCTCTGGACTCCACCCCTCTACCTCCAGTCCCCTTCAGGTACAAAGGACCAAACAATAGTAGTTGAATTTCTTTTAAGCTTTATTTATTTATTTATTTATTTATTTTTTATAGGAGATCTCCTTTTTTTAAAATCTTTTAAAAAATTATTTATTTATTTTTAGAGAGAGAGGAAGGGATGGAGAAAGAGAGGGAGAGAAACATCAATGTGTGGTTGCCTCTCATGCGGCCCCCACTAGGGACCTGGCCTGCAACCCAGGCATGTGCCCTGACTGGGAATTGAACTGGCTACCCTTTGGCCCGCAGCCTGTGCTCACTCCACTGAGCTATACCAGCCAGGGCCAATAGTAGTTGAATTTCTTAAGCTCTGTTGATGTCTTCTCCTAGATCCTTGTCTGCTTTGCTCCTCATGACCTCAACTCCACACTCTGTGCCAGGGCTTGGATAAGGGTGAGGCAAATGAAGCACCTAGGGCACAAATTTCAAGAGCTCTCACGCTTGGGCATGCGACGTGCTTCTGGCCCTTCTCCCTGCTCATGTCCCCACTCCAGACTTTCAAGGTGCTCCTCTGCGCTCACATATTGCTGTTCAGTCCCTACCGGCATTTGCCTGGTAAAAGCTGGCACTGCTCCAAGGCTCAGCTCAGTTATCACTTCCTCCTGGAAGCCTACTGCTCTTCCCAGCTGTCCCTGCCTCCTGCCGAGGCTGAGATGGGCCTTGGTGCTCTAACAGCATGATAAAGGCTGCAGAGCACTGTGGTTAAGGGGGCCCAGCCTTGGCACCAAGAGTCCTGCTGTGCTTTTCATCACCTGTGCACTGCTGTCTGAGCCTGTCTCCACATGTGAACAATGTGGTGCTGACTTCTCAGGGAGCCATAAAGATTGAATGAGGAAATGTATGTAAAGTGATCAGCAGCGATTGGTGCAGGGCACTCAATGAATGGTAGTTATTATTCCTTTGTTTATACCTCTTCTAAAGCACTCAGATATTCTAATTATTTCTTGCCTTTATCTTTCCTATACTGTAAGTTCCTCTGGGCTGGGATGAGGAGGAAGAGGAGGAAGAAGATCTTTACTGATGACATTTAATGGGCATTAAGACATGTTTGCTGCACAGAGAAAGAAATAATACATTCCATAGGAAAAGTTCTGGGTAGAAAACCTGGAGTCTTGGACTCCAGTGACATGGCCCCAGTGATGGCACAGTGCCTGCCCACCTCACATCCACTTTGAAGAAAAGCTGCCCAGACCACAAACTCTGTTGGGGCCTTGCTTGGGGCCACTTGGCCCCTCCAGTCTCTCAACTTGAGCAGGTGCACAGGGCCAGCACGAGAGCCAAGGGTTACCATTTCACATATTAGCTGGTGACCTTTAACTAATGGCCCTGCATGGCAGTCTGAGAAAGGCCAGTTAGAAGCTCTCTTGAAGGAAGGAACAGGAAGAAATCATGAGATGGCAGAGGGAATTAAAACAGAGAGGTCAGAAACAAGTGAGCTGTAGCCAGTAAAACCATGTGCAAACCAAGGTAAGAGGGAGCAGAGACCAAGAGCAAGCAGAAGGCTCGGTGGGCAGAGGGGAAAGGAGCCACCCTGTGCAGACGGGGACGGTGTGAGGGGAGGGAGGTTGACGTGAGTCCTAGGCCTAACTCGTTCCAGCTGGCATTTCAGTTTCAGCCCTTGCAAGAAACTCCTTTTTATTTGAGCTGGATTGAGTAGGTTTCTGTTCCTTGCAGCTCAACGAGACTAATTCTACTTGTTATCTTGGTGAGTCTCTGCCCTTCTCTGGACCTCAGTTTGACTAGGCCATCTCTGAGGTCTTCTCCAGATCAATGTTCTCTTTGAACACCATGTAGAGAAAATGATTTTCAGGTTGTTGGCAACTAAATTCAGTATTAGTTACAGAGTGTCATGACATCCTGACTCCCAAAATAGTTTGGTAGCTGGTTAAAGAGCCTATGGGAGGATCCGACACACACCTGGCTTTGAACTTGGGCCCTGCTGCTACAATCCGCCTTCTACTGCATCCTTTGATGAAGCACAAAGGGACTGAGGAGCCAGGGCTGGTGTTGGTCCAGGGTCTTTTGGCTGCTGAATGCCTACCTACCTTCTTAACACTTTCCTGGACCCACTTCAGCATTTCAGAGGATGCCAGTGCCAGGTCTGCTCCAAAGAAAGTGCCCCTCCGGGAAGAACTTGAACAAAGAAAGTTTCCTTCTTTGGTGTTAAGCTCTCCTGCCTTCCAGCTGCTTGGCTCTGGGCCTGTGCCGTGCCTTCATCCTTCTAAGCTAAAAACTATGTTGATAATAATACACTCTTGCTTTTTTATAGTGAGTGCTTTGTACTTTTCAGAGCATTTTAATGTGTATTATCTTATTTGATACAGAAACCAGGGAGAACAGGCAAGAAGGAGGGATAGAGGATAATACCTATAATTTCTTCTATCCCATTCACCCCCTTAAAACAATTTTCAAAGAAGTTAGAGAAATGATCTCTCTGCTTTTTTTAAAACAGATGGAAATATTGAGACTGAGCTTGATAAAGTGACTTGCCCGAAATCACAGAGCAAGTTCATGACTGAGTTGGATGTGGATGGTTTCTAATCATGGATCACACTTAAGCAGGACTTGCCTAAGATCACCTTGCAAAACACTACTGGCCACGGCAAGGTGTCTCTCATGGAGATGGTATTCTGGCACGGCTGCCCCCTTGAGGCCTCCAGAAGTCGTTCACAGTCTTACCCCTTCAGTCTCTAGAGAGATGTGGCTACCCCCAATGGCTTGGGTAGTACCAAGAGCCCACAGAAGTAAGCCCACAGAAGTAAGCCAGGTCAGACGTAAGGATTTGGTGATAGTTCTTCAGGAACTGGCAAGAATAAATGCCATCAGAAGGGTCAGTTTTCTAGTTTCGATCAAAGAGTGGTTGGTGGAAGGTCAGGCAGGAAAGGTGGAGAATCATCAGTCATTAGCTCCATCAGCACCTCTGAAAAAGAGGAAGCAGCAGTAATAGTCCCTGTCCCTCCTCCCTTCCTAAACTATACCCTGCAGCAAGGACAACCTTCCCTCGCTCCTCTGCTTTAAACCCCCTTGCCAACTGCACTCATTGCTTCATTACTACCCAGTCATTCCAGAGCCTATCCCTCCCAGTCACAACATGGGGTCAAGTTATCTTGGGAGGCAAGCAGTAAGTTCTCCATCACATAGTCCTAATAGTTAGGGGTAGGCAAGGAAGGAAAAGGAGTAGGAGGCTTTATTTGTGCTTTCTCAGGGTCCACCCCTGCTCCTTTCCCAATGTCCCAGAGGAGAGCTTAGTATGTTTCTCTTGTGGCATCACCCAGCACCCCTGGGAAATTAGTCACGGCAGTCAGCCTATCCCATGGTCAGGGCAACACTGAGTCAGTCAAAGTGAAGATAAGAAAACAGAAAGTGTGCCTGGAATTTCAAACAGAGGGAATTTATTTCGGAGAACTGGTATGTTGGCTTGAAGGAGCAAAATGATGAAGCAGACAATCCAGAGACCAGTAGCTGTAGGAAGCTTCTGCCACCCTCAGCCCGGCCGGTCAAATGCGAGGGTGTTACCAGACCAGAAGTGCGCTTGCCGCTGACACTGCTGGAGTGCTGGTTTTGAAATGGCGCTGCTGGCGGGACTGACAGAGGTCGCTGCAGCCTGCAGCGACCCACTGCTGCCCCCCCAGCACCCCTGACGCCGCTGAGCCTGCGGCAGTAGCCCACCACTGCTGGAAACACCGAAGGTCTCTGAGCCCGTAACTACCAGCTGCTGCCAGAGTGTCAGGTGGATGAAGAGAGAACACTGGCTTCGCCTCTCCTCTCACCATCTCATCTGCAGCCACATGTTTCCCACTGGTACTTCCCCTTAGCTGAATCTGACTGGAGGCCAGCTAGCCAGAGGAGTCTGGGAAATGTAGTTTTCAGGATCCAGAACTCTTCGGTACAAAGCAGAGCATGGAAAGGTTAGAACAGGCAAATGACCAGAATAAATGCTATTAAAACTTTCAAATAGCCCTGGCTGGTGTGGCTCAGTGGATTGGGAAATGGCCTGTGAACCACAAGGTCACAGGATCAAGTACCAGTCAAGGCATACAACTGGGTTGTGGGCAAAGTCCCCAGTTGGGGGCCTGTGAGAGACAACTGGGGGGATCTGTGTTTCTCTGACACATCAATACTTCTCTCCTTCTCTTCCTTCATCCCTTCCCCTCTCTCTGGAAACAAATACCCAAATTCGGCTGTGTATAGTGTGCACCCGTGTGTGATGCACATTACACACGGGGTTATTGTACCCATGTATAATGTGCACCCTTATTTTTCCCCTCAGAAATTGGGGCTAAAAAGTGCACATTATACACAGCAAAGTACAGTATATTAAATCTTAAAAAAAAAACTTTCAGCCCTGCCTGGTGTGGCTCAGTGGATTGAGTGCCAGCCTGTGAGGCAAAGGGTCGCTGCTTCAGTTCCCAGTCAGGGCACACGCCTGGGCTGCGGGCCAGGTCCCCAGTGGGGGGTGTGCGAGAGGCAACCACACATTGATGTTTCTCTCCTTCTCTTTCTCCTCCCTTTCCCCTCTCTTGAAAAACAAATAAATAAAATCTTTAAAAAATAAAACCAAAACTTTCAATTGGCCCAGGCCAGGTAGTTCACCAGTGGGTTGCGGATTGCAGGTTCATTTCCAATTGGTCCCTGCCCACCCCGCTTTCTCCCTTTCTCTCTCTCTCTGAAATCAATGGATATATCCTCAAGTGAAGATGGAAAAAAAAACCAACTTCAATTAGTTTTGGCACTTAAGAGGCCATATGTATCGGACATTAGGTGATTACCTCATTTCTCCATTTCCCACTTTCCAACAACCCCTGAGTTCCTTTCTAGGATCCATGGGTTACCAGGAAGCAGATTGCACCTGGGTATAGCAGGGCTGAGTCCGTCAATCCCACTGACCAGAATGATTGGGTCAGGGTGGTCATATGAACTCAGCCAGTCCAATCAGATGGGACTGTCAGGATTTTTGCTGAAAAGGCTGGCACATAGACTCTCTTCCTTGCTAACCATGAATGAGCAGGAATGCAGCCCCTGGGATCTCACAGCAGTCATGTTGGGGCAACAAGGGGAGCAGAAGCCAGGAAGAAAGAGTACCCTCGAAGACTAGAAAATTAATTTGGGGCACATATGGAACCCGCAACCCGTAGCCACTACTTAGGAAGCTCTGATGTAGTCGATCAGGCTTATGCCCCTTGGGGTGCCTGCTATCTGTCACAAAGCAAGACCAATTTACAAGCATCATGGAAAACTCTGGAAGAGAAAGTTCTAGGAATCTAGGAATCTTTTCCCATGGTCACATCCTAGACTAGGGCTTTTAGATATTTTTTTACTGCACCCTCAATAAAGAAATAAATGTCACAGTGTGACCAGTACACACATAGCTGTATCTATAACTCAAACACAAGTTTCACAATAGTTTTCATAGTATTTACCCTTGTTATGTGTAATTAATTTAAATATTCAATTCTACCCTATCCTATTTTAAAAGAATAAGGCTGGTGCCAGTGCCCTAGCCTGTGTGGCTCAGTTTGTTGGAGCATCATTCTATAACCAAAGGATTGCGTTTGATTCTCGAGCGGGGCACATACCTAGGTTGCCGGTTTGGTTCCCAGTCCAGGCATGTACAGGAGGCAACAAACTTGTGTTTCTCTCATTGATGTTTCTCTCTCTCTCTTCCTCTCTCTAAAAAGCAATGAATGAATTTCCTTGGGAAAGAATTTTTTTTTTTAATTATAAAATAAAAGTAAAACTGGTTGCAAACTTCTAAATGATTTAATGATCTTCTACAGGGTTATAATTTGCAATTTGAAAAACACTGCCCTGTATATACCATGCCATCATCAATTGCTACAAAACTTAACTCTTGGTTTTAAGCATCCTACCCTTCACTAATTTTCCTGCTTCTGTACAAAGCACATTCTCTACCTTTCTTGGTTCTGAAGAAAAGTCCCAGTGCCTCTTCGAGGCCAGCCTTTGCCCAACCTGTGCCGAGGGCCCTGAGAACTTACATCATTCATGTTCTCTTTTTTACATTGTCAAATTCTGATGTTCTATTGGAATATTTAGTTTACAAAATTGCTCTACAATCTCTCTTCTTAAACCAAATACAAACCAACAATCAAAAAGCTCTCTTTGGCCCCATTTCAACCCTCACTTCCTTGAGCCAAACCAGAGCAGACATGGTTGAAGGGGTGGCCTGGAGTTGAACTCAGTAGAATGGATGAGAATCTTAAGACAAGTAGTGGGTATGGAAAGGAGAAGAAGGCCTCAATATTTGGGTGAATGGATAGAAATCAGCAGTGAATTTTGACTCTAGAACTATTTTCCTTAAACTCCCATTTTTAAAATCCTGCTCCCGGGCTCCAGATCTTTGTTGCTGGAGCCTGGACATTGGTAACATCTAAGTTCAAGTTCAACACCAGCTTGCCATTTCCAAGCTGGCTAACTTTAGATAAATCACATTTCTTCAAGTTTTCTCACCTGTAAAATTAGTCTAATTAAAACCTATCTCATCAGCTGGGTTTAAGGATTAAATGAGATCAACACAGCTCTCATTATTATCGAGGACTTCCCTGTCCTTGAACAAAACCTGACTCCCGCACTAATAATAATTAGCATAGTGACCATTTGTTGAGCGATTCCTCGGTGCCAGGCAGTATGTTGAGGACCTTACAGTTTCCAAGCCAAGGATTTCCTGGTACCCTTTCACTGCAGAACTTTTTCCAATACCTTAACATTTATAGAGTGAATACTATGTACCAGGGAGTGAACTGCATTTTCTTTTCTTTTTTCTTTTCTTTTCTTTCTCTTTCTTTCTCTTTCTTTCTTTCTCTTTCTTTCTCTCCTTTCTCTTCCTTCTTTTCTTTTTCTTTCTTTTTTTCCCTTCCTTCCTTCCTTCCTTCTTTCTTTCTCTCCTTCCTTCCTTCCTTCCACAGATGTTAATTAAGCACTTATTATAATGCCAGTAGTTTCCTAGATGCTGGGAAAACCAAGAGGAACAAGGCCCTGAACCTCGAATTTACTAGTCCCAGTAAATGCTGCGCAATGAGGATATGGATGTGGGGTGCTCTTTCCTCATAGCTTCCTAGATCTAGGCAATCCCATCTTTGGCACCAGACCCCACAACTGACAGTGTTTCTGACTCTGCTTTTCTGGCTTTACCTTAGAGCTATAACTCAGGAAGTGCCTTTGAATTCTCAGCTCTCCGAGTGGCCACCAGGATTAAGAGATTTTTGTGTTCCTTATCTCTCCTTACCTAGGATCCCCCTCCAAAAGAAAGAAACTTAGCATATATCTAAAAGATAGGTAATTGCTGGTCTGGCTGGCTCTTACCCCGTCACACTTTTTTTTCTTATCCTCACCCGACGACGTGTTTGATTTTAGAGAGAAAGAGAGACACAGAGAAACACTGACATAAGTGAAACTTCATTCACTTGCTTCCCAAACACGCTCCGACCAGGGGTCAAACTTGCAACGTAGGTGTGTGCCCTGACTGCAAATCGAACCCACAGCCTTTTGTTGCCAGGATGATGTTCCAACCAGCGGAGCTGCTGGAGCAGGGCTCCATAAGCCTGGTTTATCATAGTAGAGTGGAACCGTCTCTCAGGGGGCTCTTGTATTCACGAGCTTACAGAAACTGATAGTTATACAAACAATCCAATAGACTAATTTATATGAAAAATGCAGTTATCAAAAGAACTGGAATCCTCTAGGTGGCAGATCACTAAATTCTGTCCCTGTGGTTAAGATATTTGCTGAGCTGAGAATCACACCAGGAAAGTGTACTGAAGCATTTCTAAGCTGAGGCAGCCTGAAATATTCTCACCCACTACAAGGGTGGCATGGACAAGGAAACCGAACACTCAGCTTGGCTTGACTGAGGCAGGATTAAGGGGGCCATGCTAGTACTTGTCTCTGTGACTGCCTTGTTTTTGGCTGTCATGGCTAATTAAGCCCTTTGGTTCACAGATTCTCTCTTCAAACAGGACACAGAACAATTGGTTGACAAGATTGATTAAAGTTTCTTTTATTAAATGACAATCACATCTGTCTTCCTGATTCCTCCTACATGACCTGTATCGGAATTTGGTTTGTATTTTGAACATGTTTGTGGGGAAGCTCTTAGCTCCCCCCACATGATAGCTACTTTGAGGGCCGTACTAGTCAGCTTAGGCTAGCTAGGCTATGCTGCAGTAACAGACAACTGAAACAATCTCAGTGACTTACAACAAAGGTTGTTTTTCTCACATGTCACGTGGCTATGCACATCTTCATTCTGGGACCAAAGCGAAGTACCTCTGCTTGGGACGTGCTGCTCTCATGGCAGAGGAAAAATAATATGGGAGAATCATTAAATGGCCTACATTTCTGCTCAGAAATGGCTCATGCCATTTCTATTCATAGTTCATTGATCAAAAGATGGCTAAACTTGATTACATTAGGGTAAGAAGTATAATCTCCTATAGACAGGCCAGAGAAGGAAGAAAGGTTTAAGAAAGGGAGGAGCAAAGAATAGTAATAGTCTACAACAAGGACTAATATTACCTATGTGCACTAGTATAATTGTTACCAGTTATAATATTGACTGATAAAATATTAAAATACTCCCATACTAGCTGGTAACTAGCTGCTGTCCCAAGCCTCCTGACAACTCCTATCCCCTACTCACAAACTGCATGAGGGGTTAACATCTAGTGCACAAAGGTAGCTCCAGGACTCCAAACCTACTAGATCAATGCTTGACCACCACCTGTGGTTAAGTATGTTTAGTACCTCCCCTGGCTAATTTCCTCTGCTATGTAATTTTTATTAGTTTAATTCTGAGTGCAACCTGATTTCCAGGCTCTTAGAGGGAAACTCACTGCAGCTCCTGTGCTGTGGTTACTTAATAATAATAATGATATTTGTGTTGCTTTCTACACATTTTGACATCTTTTGCATAGTACATGCAATAATGCTCAGTAAATATTTGTAGAAAGACCTTTTTCCCATTTAGCTAAACTTCTCTATCTCAACATACTATTTATTTTGAATCTTTGTTAATTTTTATACCATTTCCCATGTCTGAAAATATCATCACTAACTTCATGAGAACGCATTTGCAATTTACAAAGCACTCTCCCTTACACCATTTCATTCAATCTCCCCAACACTCCCAGGAGGTAGGAGTTAGATTTTACAGATGATGAAATTGAGACTCAGTGAAGTCAGGTGTCTTACAGCTAGTTAAGTTCTGTTCGTTCATTCATCAAATATTGAGTGCCTAAACTTAGATCTGTTAAGGTTGGATTTAAAAACAATTTTCCTGAATTCAAGTTAAGGGTTTATTCCACTACTCACAACTATGTTACCACCAGGGCCATGAACTCAAAAGGAAGGAAACAGTAACAGTCTGTTGATTTTGTTGTTGAAACCCCCTGCAACACAAGTCTCAGAAAGGCTCGAAGGTCATTTGTAAAACTCATTGTAACCACTAGCAGGAGCAATCTCATTTCTCTCTGGCTTGCTACTTAAGCACTAACAGTCTTACTGTAGATAATTCCATTCACTACATATTTAATGAATTTATCCACAGGTTTTGGAGCTATTTAAATTGAGTTTTGACACTAGCTGTGGAACCTGAACAGGTTACTTACCCCTTTGAGATTATTTTGCCATCTGTAAACTAATACTAATGTCCTAGAAGTCGTTGTGGAGGTTAAATATATAAAGTATGAAAAATGAGGTAATGCTCATTGTAGCTGTGGTTTCCAACCTTTTATGAAGTTTTAAACTCCGCATTCGAGTAAGAAAAACAATGTCTATGTCGTTATGAGACTACAGGCTGACCACCCCTGGGCAGCGCTGATCTTTATTCTGGAGTGTATCATTTTACAGTTTTGGTGTTAAATCTTCTTTTACCGAACGGGTACCTGTCGTCTTCAACGGCGCACTTAATCTGGAATCCCCATGTCGTCCTTCGTCCCCCAGCTCTTTCTTCCAAAATGAACACATATATAAAACACCTTATTCTTTAAAACCCAAAGCAGTGCGTATCACAGCAGAGATTCAGAGGTATAAAACGCCCTAGGGAGGTCACCAGGGAACGCCTCCGGATACCCTAGAAAAGGGCGGAGCCAGAAGGCTCTCAGATCTCTTTCCGCCTCACAATATCGTCGGCACTTCCCAATTCTCGCGAGACTTCAAGCGATTCAGCTTCTGCGTACTACAAGATACTGGGAGTCTAGGCGCCAAGGCAGGGGGAGGGGAGGGGGGGGGACGGTACAAACGGCGTGGCCGCCATCTTGTTTGCACCCCCGCTTCGCGCGCGCTCCGCTCTCCGTGACGCACGCTTCCCCTCCCCTCCGCGGTGCCCAGGCGCCTGCCTTGCTCTACTCCGTTGGAGCACGGGGGCTGCTCCCGCTCTTCCCTGGACTCCTGAGCAGAGGCGTGTAAGTGTGCGGGAGCTCTGTGGGAAGGAGGGTATGAGGTGAGCGGCAACGGTGGGGGGAGGGGCAGCGCTTCCCGCCTTCGGCTGCGACCTCACTTCCCTCGCATGGTCGCTGCTGTAGTTCTGTCCGGCCGGCCCGCCGCCATGTTGTGCTCTCTCTGGGGCCGCTGCTATCGCCGCTGCCGCCGCGCTCGTGGGGTCCGTGTGCCTCGCCGGCCCGGCCCGCGGGCTTTCTCCCATTGGCGGAAGGCTACAGCGGGGGGGCTCGCTCGTGATTGGTTGGTGGCGGGGAGGCCGCGGACCTGGCACCTTATTGGTCGCGCTGGCTCCGGCCTGGGGGGTGATGAAGGAATCGGAGGCTGCTGAGATTTGCGCGTCTTGGGCTTGTGCTGCAGGGCGATGACCCCCTACGGCGCAGGCGTGGGGTGGAGGCTGGGGCGAACCTAAACTCCTTAAGGGAGAAGAGAGGATGGTGGTCTGGCAGGTACTTTGGAGTAGCCTGTGCATGGCCAGGAGTGGGAGGCCTAGGATAGGGGCATGAAAGCCCCAAGGGTGACAGACTGGGAAACACTGAAACCCAAGTTACAGGCTGAGAAGATCTTCAAGATCCAGGGATGCTAAACTTACGGAGTAACGCAGTTCGGAAGTGACCCTGATATCCATGGATAGCAGATCTGAAAGCGTAGTATAACAGGAAAGGGCTTCAGGCCCTTAGGGACATATGGGAAAGTTAGGAGTGGGTCAGGGATCTTGCTACTCAGTGCCAGCATTGAAACACTGCGGTTTAGGTGGAGTCCTGGAGTTCAAAGTTACCAGACCTGGGATATGATATGAGGAGAAAGTAAACAGACTCAGCCTGAGGGAGAGATCATATTGGATGGTTAGGTGTGCTGGTCTTAATAACTGAATGCCAAGCCTAGGAGGCACCACATTTAGTAGTGACAGATCTAGAGGAGCTAGAAAGTATTGGGTTGGCCAAAAAGTTTGTTTGTTTTTCCCTAAGATGGCTCAAGTAGGGCTTAGTTGTCTTGAACGTCATTGGAAACAGTCTTGATAGATTCTGTTACAGCTGTCATATCAGCATGCATTAAAAAAAAGCTTACCAAAATTGGTGAATTTTTGTGTAGCCATTTTAATATTGAGGATGGAAGAAAATATGCAACATTTCCGGCATATTATGTTTTATTATTTCAAGAAAGGCAAAAATGTAACTGAAATGCAAAAAAAGTTTGTGCAGTGTATGGTGGAGAAGGTGCTGTGACTGATCGAAAGTGTGAAAAGTGGTTTGCGAAGTTTCTTGCTGGAGATTTCTTGCTGGGTGATGCTCACCGTTGGCTAGTCCAGTTGAAGTTGATAGCGATCAAATTGAGACATTGAGAACAATCGATGTTATACCACTCAGGAGATAGCCAACATACTCAAAATATCCAGATCAGTAAAGTTACTGGTTAAAATGAAAAATGTGTCTTTTATTTTACAGAAAAAAACTAAATGGAATTTTTGGCCAACTCTTTACAAAACATTTTGGGGTTCATTTTCAGACTTGGGAATTATATATAGTAAGGGAGCAATTATAGGTTATTGGAGCTGAGGACCATGCAGCTAGTTTTGAGATGTTCTCTATGAAGCTTTCTTGCTTGAGAAGGATAGATATGTTAGGTTTCTCTTTAGCAGAAGAGAGTTTGACAGAGATCCTGGATTTTGGCTCTTGTACTTCCTTTTATATATGCCTAAGAATACACCCACTGTTACATGCATTTTAAAAAATTATTTAAAAAATAAGCAGCCCAGAACGAAAATAAATTAGTGCATAGCTTCTTGCATCTTGTCTTAAGCAACAGGACTTGTCAGCATTTTCTGGTTCATGTTTCAAAAAGTTTTTGTTGTAATTAATAGTTGTCAGAGTCAGCTTGTTGTGTATACATTCCTTTTCCATTGAATGGTAATGATTTGGATTGTTTTACATTTGTGTCTTCCAAGGTTTGAGGATCAGGGGAAAACATTTGTGTTAAACTTCTTTGTTTTCCTACTTTGTTTTTTCTTGTCTATGTTTGATGGTTCTTTCTGGCTTTAGATAGGTATTATACTTCTGTTTTCATGTCAACTTCAAGAAATTCTTGTGGTTTTTCAGGTTTGGTCACTTTTTATGTAAATGCACATAAATTTTTTGAGAGAGAAATAGTACTTTCCAGTGACAAAGGAAGGGGATTGACACTTTGGGGCATATTTAATACATCATTCCTGGTAGGTAGGGCATATAAGAAAGTTGAAGATCAGAGAGGTTAATTAAGTAGCATGTCCAGTGTCACTTAGTGGTTGAACTGGGATTCAAATTAAGTTGTCTGATGCCAAAGCCTGTGGTTTTAGCTGCTACATCATGCTACCAACGTAAACTTGACTAGTCAAACTCCCAGATAGTTCTATATTTTAAAGCGGATCATCTTTCTTTGATTTCTGCGTGTTAGGAGTGTATTGAGTGGGAGAATATAACTAATAAGAATTTGTAGATCTTACTTTAGGACTTCTAGTCAAGATGGAGGCGTAGGCAAACACTGCTTGCCTACTTGCACAACCACAGCAAAAATTGCAGCTAAACTACAAAACAACTATCATCTAGAATTGTCAGAAAATTGAGCTGTATGGAATCTTGACAACCAAGGAATTAAAGTTGTCACCTTCATCTAGGTGGGTAGGAGGGGCAGAGAAATGGCTAGGCACGGAGACACAGATGCAGAATGGGCAGTCCTACACCTAGATGTGGTGGATAAAAATTGGGAGGGATTCCTTGGGAATGAGGGATCCTAGCCCCACACCAGACCACCCAGCCCAGGGTTCCAGGGCCAGGAAGATAAGCCCCCATAACTTCTGGCTGTAAAAAACAGTGGGGGTTGCTATAGTGGAAGAAACTGGGATTCTCAGGAGTCTCCTCTTAAAGGCCCTGCAGATCTAGGACTTACGTAGACTCATCCTCTCTGGATCTTAGCACTGGGGCAGCAGCTGGAAGGGCCCCAGTGGCATATGGGGAGAAATTGAAGTGTCTGGCATCAGGGTGAGTGCCTGGGGACAGCTTCCTCCCAGACAAAATTTCAGAGGCCAGGCAGTGACATTGTCCTCTCTCTGAGCCCTCCCCCACACAGAGCTACAGAGCTGTGCCACCACATCAGAGACTCCACCAACCTAATTCACACAGGTTGCCTCATCTTGGTCGTTACCTAAGGGTCCACTCCATCCAACTTATGGGTGCTCTTTTCCACACAGGCCACATTACTAAAGATGGAATCAAAGCAGCTCTGTCCAACACATAGAAACAAATATGGGAGGTTGCAAAATGAGGAGACAGATAGGGCTTAAATGAAAGAACAGAACAAAACTTCAGCAAAGGAACTAAATAAAATGGAGATAAGCAATCAATCAGATGCAGAATTCAAAACACTGGTTATCAGGATGCTTAAGGAACTCATTGGGTACTTCAACAGCACAAAAAAGACCCAGGCAGAAGTGAAAGTTACACTAAGTGAAATAAAGAAAAAATTATAGGGAACCAACAGTGGAGGGGATGAAGTCAAGAGTCAAATCAATAATTTGGAACATAAGGAAGAAGAGAACATGAACTGCAAGAAATAAAAAGAATCCCCCAAAACAAGGATAGGCTAAGGAGCCTTTGGGATAACTTCAGATGTACCAACATTCAATTCTTGGGGGCACCAGAAGGAGGAGAGAAATATCAAGAAATTGAAAACTTACTTGAAAAAATAATACTTCCCTAATTTGGTGAAGGAAATAGACATAGAAGTCCAGGAAGCACAGAGAGTCCCAAACAAGATGCAGAGAGACCCACTCCAAGACACATAATAATTAAAATGCCAAAGGTTAAAGATAAAGAAAAAATCTTTTTTAAGCATTTTTATTTATTTTTTTAGAGGGTAAGGGAGGGAGGGAAACCAGTGTGTGGTTGCTCTTGCACGCCCCCTTCTGGGGACCTGGCCTGCAACCCATGCATGTGCCTTAGACTGGGAATTGAACCAGCAACCCCTTGATTTGCAGTTCGGCACTCAATCCACAGAGCCACACCAGGTAGGGCTAAAGAGAGAATCTTAAAAGCAGCAAGAGAAAAGCAAAGACCTACCAACAAAGCAGTTCCCATGAGGTTGTCAGCTGATTCCTCAAAAGAAACCTTACAGACAAGAAGGGGCTGGAAAGAAATATTCAAAATGATGAAATGCAAGGACCTACAACCTAGATTCCTCTATCCAGCAAAGCTGTCATTTAGAATGGAAGGGGCAGATAAAGTGCTTCCCAGGCAAGATAAAGAAAGCTGAGGGAGTTCATCATCACCAAGCCCTTATTATATGAAATGTTAAAGGCACTTATTTAAGAGAAAGAAAAAGATCAAAACTATAAAACATTAAAATGGCAATAAATTCACAACAATCAATAATTGAATGTAAAAAACAAACTAAGCAAACAAGCAGAACAGAAACAATCATAGATATGGAGATCATTTGGAGGGTTATAAGTTGGGAGGGGGAAGTGGAGGTATGGGGGAAAATGTGTGGGGATTAAGAAGTACAAATTGGTAGGTACAAAATAGACTGGGGATGTTAAGAACAGTATAGGAAATGGAGTAGCCAAGGAACTTGTATGTGTGTCCCATGGACATGAACTAAGTGGGGGATTGTCAGAGGGAATGGGGGGTACAAGGTGGAGGGGGGCAAAGGGGGAAAAGTAGGGACAACTGTAATAGCATCATCAATAAAATATATTTTTAAGAAATGAATTTGTAGTACTGTTGCAAAGATTCAGACCACAGAGTGGTAACCATTTGAATATAGGTTCTTCAACTAGGTATTTAAATCTTACCCATTGTTTTTTTTTTTTTTAAGATTTTATTTATTCATTTTTAGAGAGAAGGGAAGGGAGAGAGAAAGAGAGAAACATCAATGTGTGGTTGCCTCGCATGCGTTCCCCACTGGGAACCTGGTCTGCGACCCAGGCACGTGCCCTGCCTGGGAATCAAACCCATGACCCTTTGGTTCTCAGGCCCACGCTCAGTCCACTGAGCCACACCAGCCAGGGGACCTCTTGGTTTCTAATGTGAGGGGAAAGATTGACAAAGTAAACTGCTGAAGTTTTCCCAGACCCAGGTTGTTCATGGTTAAAAGTATGTACAGAAAGTTTAAGAATCTGCATTCTTTAGAACCAGGCTTCAGAATATTGCTGACATAGTCTTTCTATTTATGGAAGTGATTAATGCCAAGCAGTGAGAAACTACCAAGTGCATAGTGTAAAAGAGCTCACTAGGGAGGTTTTTTAAACATCACCAGTTCTTAGGAAGTTTGTTTCCAAACGCCGGGATCTATCCAAAAGCCTGGTGCCTCCTCCAGACTGTGGAATAATGATTCTAGGATATACTTATCCTAAATGATGTATAATATTAAAACCGATACAACAAAATATTTGGAGTTCCCAGTATTGCATGGAAATCTTTTAAGTAAGTCGGGTTTCAAGGGGGAAGTCTTAATTGCTTTGTTTCTTGGTGTGATTAGGTGAGAGTATCCTCCCTTTTATTTGCAATTACACTTCAGCGTAGAAGATAAAGTAAGAGAGAAATAGGGTTTGCCAAGCATTTTGTGCATTGCTCATCTTAGCTACTTTTGACTCAGTCATTAAGTTAACCAGGTAGGAAGGTTATGACATCCAAACTTAGTTTCTTTTTTAGTAGGTCTGGACAAGATTACAAAGACATTCATATACATATATATTTTTTATTTAGCAAGCATTTCTTGACTATCTGCTCTTCAACACCAGTGATTGCTTTCATTCCATATTAACTCCTTATCCCCATGGCTGCTAGCTGGACCTTGTAATCATTTGGAATTGTCCATCCTAGAAATCCTGAACTCTCAGGAAGTCTGAGTAGGTCAAAGTTTATATTAAAAACTTGTAAACAGCAGCTTTGTCTTCTCAGCAGAAAACATACTAATGTTTTGTACTTTACAGACTGTCCATGTCAACTTATTTAATCTTTATAACAATCCTAATATCTCATTTGTGCTTATATGTTTTTAGTTTGGCCAAAGCTGATTCACTGTACTAGAAAAGGTATGAGGTTTCTTATCCCCATTTACAGAGAAATGGAGGCATGAGGGTCCATCAGGTGTCATGCTAAGACAATTTTTAAATTCACATCTCTTATCTTTTAGTTCATAGGTACTGAGCCACTAAAGATACTCAGGAATAATATAGTTACTGCCTTTTTAAAAAAGGTTATTTACTTTTAGAGGGGAAGGCAGAGAGAAAGAGAAGAGAAACATGTATGTGTGGTTGCCTCTTGTGCACCCCCTACTGGGGACCTGGTCCACAACCAGGCATGTGCCCTGACTGGGAATTAAACCAGCAAACCCCTTGCTTTGTAGGCTGGTGCTCAATTCACTGAGCTACACAAGCCAGGGTTAGTAACTACCTTTTATTGTGTGCTTACATTGTACCATCTAGGGGTCCCTTAGAGTTTAGGAGATACACGCTGTGGGGAAAGGAGAGGGGGAAGGGGAAGGCACGGGTGTGTTCCCTGGAGGGTGAGCTTGTACTGGGACCTTCGTTTTGAGAGTTTTAAAGGCTGGGAGTTTAGGGGAGGTCTTAGGGAAGGATCTTAATAGAATGTTCATCAGCTTTTCCAGGTGTGCCCTATCAGGGCTGTGGTCTCCACTTATTAGCCAGCACCTGGGCAGAGGGTTATTAGTCATTGCAGCTGGTCCTGGCATTTCCCACCTGGTTTTGCTGCTTTTCTGGGCCTGGAACTGAAATATTCAATATGACTGAGGCCTAGGTGTTATCTCTAGGGAAGAAAAATGAGAGGGTCCTAAACCCCCATGATCAGCAATATGCCAGGGGAGGAAAGGCCACCCTAGGGGAGAGGTCTGGCACTGGTTTTGCCCATTGCCAGGCACCTGGGGCTTTCTGCCCTGGTGACCTGTATCTGGCTGTAAATTGCTCGGCCAGTGTGGTTAGCTATCAGTCTCAGTTTCCCCATTCCTTTTGCCAAGGAATTTTCCTAGCTTCTTACTATTCAGCCTCAAAGTAATTTGCTCAAGGTCACATTGCAGATCCCAGATTCAAACATAGATCTATAACTGTTAATTCTTACACAATTTGTGGAGCCCTTACTCTTAAATACTGTGTTCTCTTGACCATAGAATATTGTGAGAAAAGAAAACTCCTTGCGTCTTAGCTAAGGAAGTGACCTTTGATTCTTTCAGGAATGTCCTTTGTAGTGAGGCCCTAAATAGTATGATGACCTTGACAAGGTCACTTAGCCATGCAAGGGCAGAGCCAAGTCTAGGCAAGTACAGTGGAGTCCCAGACCCGTGCTCATTCTGCTGGACAGCACTGCTTCGCCTGTGGGAGCATTGGCTTGGTGGCAGAGATGTCTCTAAGGCAACGTTTGTGTTTTGACAAGTTTGACTCATTCACAGGAAGAAGAATGGCAGAGGACATTATTAGGTTCACAAGTGACCTTGAGGTTCATTCTAGCCTCGGGCATACAACCTAGGAAGAACATTCCTTAGCCAGCAAGTTGTTCTTTTCCATTCTATTTCTTGTACTCAAAGCAAACTGAGTTATCTGATGTCTTACAGTCTTTCTTTTTCATTTTGTTTATTTAGGTTTTCATGCGTGCACTGTGACTAGTTAGGAAGACTACAAGGTCATTTTAGTGTTTTCCCACAGAGGCTCAAAGCACCTAACATAATGTAAGTAGATTAATTGTAGGAGGAAATGGATTTAAAATATATTGGCTAAAAAGTGCCCTTCAAGGCAGCAGTGTAGCTGCTGATGTTGGAGTCAGACCTGGGAAAGAATTTGTCTCTGCAGTGCATTTGTTCTCTGTGTTTGTTGGGGGTCAGATTCTTAACCTGCCTGAGCTTTAGTTTCTTACTGTGTAAAGTAGTGGTAATAATACCTATCTTATAGAGTGATGATGAGAAATGATTATAATAGCATGTAATAAATAACTGTCACTGAGTGGACCTTTCTTTTTACAATAGCATAAAATCTATCCCGACAGCTTCTCTAATGAGAGGGCCTTTTGTAATTATCTACTCTGTTATGTACAGTAAGATTTCTACATGGGGAGCAACCACTTGACATGAAAGAAATAACCTAATTAGTTTTGCTGTTGTGGTTTAGGAGTTTGTTTTAGGGTTAGGTTGTTTCCTGGTCACCTGTTAATCACCAGTTGCCAAGTAGTAATGATTCTGATGAGATGAAAACTTTCATATTTACCATATAGCCATGATTATTAAAATCAGAACAATCATTTTTATCCTTCTGTCCAAAAAGAAATATGCATTATAGCAATTTAAAATGTTTTCTAATTGTTGAGATTGTCAGTGGAAGTTAGGACTGTAAATTTGTTTTATAGTCACCTGGGTCACATTTTCTTTGAAATAAGCAGGAAGACAACATTGCGGAACGGTTCAGGAGAGAATCTCTCTGCCTGCCGGAATTTTTGCTAGGTTGCAATGTTCGCATTCTTCCCACACTTCTCCTTGTTTAGCAGGGATGTACCTGATGGCAGTGAGGTAATACCTCTACTTATTTTCAGTATTGAAGTTGTATTTTTCATTTTGGTTTAAGGTTTTTTTTGTTTGTAGATGGGCTACTTCTAAATCTAGTGTTTTTTCTGTTATATAGTAAAAGCTTTCTAATGAAAACCTTCAGGTGCAGTTTAGAGGCAGGGACTAGTCTAACCTTTGCATTTGAATGTTTCCAGTAGTGTAGATTTAAATTAAAGTTTCAGATTTCCATGTCCAAGGTATACTATGAGCTTTCGTATATAAATGAACACTCTCCATTTAAAATCAACCATATCATTATAAAAAGGTTCCAAGGATCATTCTAAGTACATTCATAGGTATGAGCTATAAATAGTGATCTTGAGCAGTGCTTCAGTTAATGCTTTCTGTGACTTATAGGAAATAAATTGGAATGTAGAATATTTTGTATCATATTGTTGATTAAAATCTATTAGCGTTACTGAAGGGTTTCACAGTTTCTATTTACTGTTAACCCTGTCCTCAGGAGTAGCAGATTATCCATTGATCAGTAGGAAGTGAGATTCTTTGCCCAGTGTTAGGAAAACATATCCCCTTGCCAGTGGCATGATATGTCCATTTCAAAGAGAAAGTATGTGCTATGTACACAGTTGAACATCTTTGCCATTTTTAACTGTCCTAAAAACCGATACTGAAACTGGAAGGTAAGTAATTTAGAATTTGCTCATTATCAGATGATAAAGTTAGGGCCTTTTAAAGAAGCAAAGCATACATGGTTGGCAATAATTTGGGAGGCAGAGGATTGCTATATATGGTGATGTTTAATCCCACTTGAGTAGGATTAAATGGAAAACGTAAGTGCTATAATGTGTGTAAAACCCTTTTGGAAGGTGGTCAGAATAGTTGCCTGTAGTTTTCATTTCACTGAAATTTGTAGGTTGTCTTAGAGCAGCATTTCCCAGGCTATTATTTCATTGAACATTCTTTTTTTAAAGATTTTATTTATTTATTTTTTAGAGAGAGGGGAAAGAAAGGAGAAAGAGAGGGAGAGAAACATCAGTGTGTGGTTGCCCCTTGCACTCCCCCAGTTGGGGACCTGGCCTGTAACCAAGGCATGTGCTCTGACTGGGAATCGAACCTGTGATGCTTTGGTTTGCAGCCCGCGCTCAGTCCACTGAGCTACGCCAGCCAGGGCACATTCTCAATTAAACAATGTGAGGACGTGTCCTCTGGGGATGAGAAAGGGATTCTTTACAAAATAATGGCCAAAGTGATGTGCATTTCTTTACTACAGAATTAGTATTCAGAGTTTTTGTGTTCATGTGCCTTATGACCCTTGAAAAGAAGAAAGTTATGTTATTCGGTGTTTCTCAAACTTGTTTGGCCATGGCATCCTGTTAGTGAGAACACCTAATAAGCATTTCATGTTATGACTGGTGTGTAGTGGAGCTCAGTCAGGCAGTTCTGGTGTAGAGTTTATGAATAAAAAAGATGAATCCATTTGTATATAATAGCTTGACCAACAGTGGGAAAGGACTTTTCTGCGAACTATAAGATATGTCTCTAAAGTAACGTAGACTTAGGGATGAATGTGATTTCAAAACTTATCTAATTCAATAACAATAGTAATAGTAGCAGCTGCCAGTTTTTGGAGCTCTTGCTATGATCAGGCACAATGTTGTTGTTCTGCATGCATTTATTAACCACTAGTCTTAATGATTTTATCTTAATATTTCCCATTCATCTGCTTTCCAACATCTCCACTACATTTTCCAGTAACTAGATTACTGTAACATCCTGTTCTTCCTGTTATCTGTCTGGAATGCTGCCATCTTCCCACCCTGGGCCCTTCTTCACCCGGTACCCCAAGTAATCTTTTAAAAGGCTAATTCTGACTGTGCTTAAAGCTTTGTCCAGCCCCGTTTACTTTCCTAATTTCTAGCCTCTTGCCCCTGGGCTGCTGCCATACCAAACTGCAGCCCTTCCAGAAATATAACGCTTTTCTGTCAGGTCCAGGCGTTTGTACAAGCAGTTTGCTTATCTATTTAAGTAGGTTCCTATTCTTAGAATTTTATATCTCCCAAGAAGCCACCTCTCACCAGCCTGAAATTGAGTTGGGCCATGGGTTAGGTGCTCAGCTTCTCTCCTATACTTTGCATTGGCTCCTATTGTAACTCTTAACAAACAGCACTATGATTGGTTATTTTAATTTTTCTGTTTGTTGTAATAGACTTTAATCTTTTTGGGGCTTACAGGGGCTGTGTCTTGTTTACAATCCTCAGATCTTAGCAGAATGTGTATACATGTATGTATTTATTGAATGAATCAAAGTATCTTATTCCTTACAACCTTGCAAGATGTTTTACAGTTTAGGAAATTGGCCTCAGTGGGTTAAGTAACTAGCCCAAAGTTATTCAGCTAAAAAGAGGTAAGGCAGGATTAGAATCTAAATCTGTCTAGTTGGAAAGACTGGGCTTATTTTTTTCCTGCTTCTCCACATGGCTGCTCTTTTTCATCTTGTCTTTACATATTTCTGTCAAGTGTCCCAACAGCCTGTGCTAACAACCCCATCCATAGCTTCCGAGGCAGCTGTTGCCATCTTTGGATAGCTCTGAGAGCTGAAATAGGTCCCTCTAGAATAGTTTTCCATACACTGGTCTTAATTTATGCTTTGGAGAATATAATTTATTTTTTAAAAGCAAATAATTCAGAATTTATAATCCATTTAAGGTTTCATTTATTAGTTTATTTTAGTCATTCATTTATTGAGCAGCCATTTACTGAATGCCATCTCTAGATTCTTTATTATAATGATATCATTCTTCAAAATGAGGATTATCTTTAGACTTCTAGCAGATTTTTACAAAAATGTGCCAATACTTTTTTTTAAAACCTTAAGGGCGGATTTGATTAGGGAAGTAGCTAATAGTTGTTCAGGGCCAAGCCAGGTGAAAATGTGGGTCAGAAGTTACATTCTGGCAGTCCTCAGTTTTCTTTTTATCTGTCTTTATTTATTTATTCAATTATTATTTTTATTATTGCTCTATTATAGTTGTCCCATTTTTCCCCTGTTGCCCACCTCTGCCTCCTATTCTGTCCATCTGCCATCCCCCGCCCCCAACGTCCCCCACAGTCAATCCCCACCCTGTTAGCCCTGGGTCATTTGTACTTGTTCTTTAACTAGGTCCTGCCCCTTATTTAATTTTTAAAAAATTTGAACCAAAATTGAAAAAGGGAAGATTTAACAATTTGGCTTCCTTTAAAAAAAACAAACCCAGCCCTGGCTGATGTGGCTCAGTGGATTGACCACTGGCTTTCAGGCCAAAGGGTCACTGGTTTGATTCCCATGCCTGAGCACATGCCTGGGTTGCCAGCCAGGTCCCCAGTAGGGGGCATGTGAGAGGCAATCAGTTGGTATATCTTTTGCACATCGATGTTTCTTTCTTTCTTTTTCTCCTTCCTTTCCCCTCTCTCCAAAAGTAAATAAATAAAATCTTAAAAAAAAACAGATAAAAGTATACTTCATGAAGTTCTGAAAGAGATAATGAAATTAGTGGTATACGTATGGGTATAATGGATGTTCTCTGTGATGCCACTTATAATATCTTAAAATTTAAAATACTGAAATTATATAACATAGAATTAATTAAATATTATGGCACACCCACTCAATGGAATATAACTCAGTTATTATAAGTGACTATATTTGATGTAGCGAGTTACTGTTATTCACATCAGTTTTTTAAGTAGAAAAAAATACAAAATATTTCTATAGTACTTTCTAATGTTGTAGGGGACTAACAGCCTCATATCTAATTTACATAAGGATCTCTAAAAGTATATAACCTAAAATATTAACAGTGCTTGATTCTGGGTGGTTGGATTAAAGATGTTTGTAAAAAAAAAAAAAATCTCATCTCTCTAACCCAGTGATTTTCAGCCTTTTTCATCTCATGGCACACACAAACTAATGGCTAAAATTCTTCAGCACACCAAAAATAATTTTTTTTGTAGATCTGACCCAGAAAATAGGTATAATTTTGATGAATTTATAAAAAATAATAGTAATTACCTACTCTTTTTGCTCCAAAGTGACTTTTTAAAAAAGGATTTCTGACACCAAGAATTAAGCAGTCAGACACACCCTTATGTGACATGACCAATAAGATGCAACTCTGTTATATGATCTATGTATCTACGGTTGAAGACAGGGCGTTCACACTGGACGGCTGTTGTTGTGTTGGCTGTTGTCATTTTTTAATGTGGCAATCTAAGGGAAAAGAAATCAGTGCCCGCGACTAAATAGTCAGGTATTGCGTGTTTTAAAAATTCTTGCAGCACACAGAAATAGCTGCCCTAACCTATAACAATATCAGTACGAAACAGACTGCTGTATACATCTGTCTCATTAGATTAGTATGCAGTGATGTATACAGCATGTTTACTATTCAAATGAATATGGCTTTTGTCCCCACCCCAATATTTTTAAAAGTTCATTTTTCTCTAGAAATGGTCTTCTTTGGTATTTCCTGGGACCCTCAGATTCACTTACTAAGTCTGAAAGGGTTGGTTAAGGACACCATCAACAGAATGTTCAGGCCACTGAAGAACCCAGTTTCTTTGCTGCTATTTTTGCTTCTGCTGGGATACAGGGTAACCTTTGAGATCAGGTAATCTGGAGTGTGCTGAGCAAGACCCTGTCTTGGGCAGAAATTGCTGTGGTGGTTGAGGCTAACTTCTTCCATGACGTTGGTCCTTCAGGCAGTCTTCAGGATGCCATATCAACATCTGTGCTAGCATCAGCTTTTTGTGTGCAGGGTCTGGCTTTTGCTTCTTTTTATTCTATCTGAAGCTCTTAGTGCAGTGGAGCAGCATTCCTCCGTGGCCCTTCTCAGTTGGAGCTAAGTAGTCGTCTCCCCTTTAGATGGGGCGTGCACTGTCCAGTTTTCCTCAGTTTCTCACCAGTCAGTCGTTTCACTGACACTGGGGTTAAGGCTGCGTTCGATTTACATCTCCGCACAAACACTGGAGATGTATGTGGGTATAACTAAGACAGTCATTGTCCTCAAGAAGCCCTTCTTTGGTAATAGAGACATGGTAAAAAGTAATTATAATATGTGATATATTTAGATATTAATGGAACACCTATCACATACTAGGTATTAATGCCTAGTACTTTAAATGATCTCATTTAAGCCTCAGTGCTCTTGTGAGTTGGTATTATTTTTTCCATTTTCCACATGAAGAAATAAACTCAAAAATTGTTAAGTACCTTGGCCAAGGTCATATAGCTAGTAGTAGGCAGCTGTGATTCAAAATCAGTTTTCTGACCAAGAGCATCAGTTCCCACCCTGCCTTGTTTGAGAGCATTAAAGCTTGGACCATGTAACCAGAGGCAGCGGTTTTGTCTCATAGTCATCTGGGTGTTTTTTAGGGCAAGAAGATGTGCATCCGGTGTAGGGGGCTGCTGAGATCTAGGACCAGGGAACAATGTGAGTTGGAATCCCAGAGATCCCATGAGGCTCTTAGTCCAGGCTAGAGAAGGGAAAGCTATAGGAAGCAAATGGATCAGGCTGCCAAGTGGAAATTCTAGGATAATTTGAGTTCTCTTCCCATCAGTGTCTTGAATTCTACTAAGGTGACTGTTGAGAAATAGGGGTTGAAGTGTTTTTTGTTTTGTTTTGTTTTTGCAAACTGCCAAGAACTAATAAAAACTGTGCCAAAGCCCTTCACAAAGTATCAAGAGAAATAAATGTTTGGTTTAATTTGGTACATCAAAAGCAGAGTTGAAGGGTAGACTTTGGGACAGTAAGCAGACCTCAGCCAGGATTGGTGGTGAAACATGTATTTCTGGCATGAAAAATGGGGAAGATTTTTAGTAGCAGCTGGTAGTCCTCCCATACTGCCCTTGAGGGGTCAGGAGTTCTTTCTGCAGGGCTGCAGAGTATGCTGGAGATAAGAGAGCGACATTCCTCATAGTAACTTTTGGGCCTTAGGTCCTGTGTAAAACGAGGAATTTGGATTGGATAACTTTTAGCACGTTCCATTTTTTTCTGTGCTTGTTCAGTACTGTATACTTCACATGTGTTATTACCTCATTTAATTCCTACAGTGGTTCTGTGATGTAGAAAGGATATTCATATATTACAGGTGAGGAAACTGAGGCTCACAGTTGGCCCAGTGCCATACAATTACTTAAGTAAAGGAACAGAATTTGAAACTAGCGCTGCCCAACTCCCAAGTGTTGTTTTACCATAGTGACACTGATTAATAGTCAGTGATGTGAAAATGTCCTTCCTGTTCTTCTGCCTCTCATTCCCCAAATGACTTTGTTTGCTTCTTTGCAGCTGACTTGACCCCCACTGTTTGGGGGGTTAAAAGAGGCTCTAGTGTGGATAAGGCACTCAACTGGCCTGTTGGCCTTTTGCCTTCTCTTCCCAGGCTGGTAGCTATTCATAGTCTGTGGTCTAAACTTTCGAGAAAACAACTGCAATACCTGCAACAGGCACTAACACCCTATTAACATAACTAAACTCTTGTTTAGATGCTGTAGTGAAATTGCCATGCAGTCTTTTAATATTTTAATGTACACAGCTTCTAATGATTTAGTTGTTACTTCAAGTCCTTATAAATTACAAATGTGATTTGCTGCTGGTCAGATGCTCCTAATAGTTCAGTAATAAAATTTGTAGCAACTTAAAGAGTCTGTTTTTTCAGATAGTTAGCTAGATCCCTAACCAACAGATCAAATTCAACATTAGTGAGATTTCTGATTTTATTTACTGTTTTAGTTATTTATTCCTCATCTGAGGACAGTTTTTCATTGCTTTTAGAGAGAGAAGTGGGGGAGGGGAGAGAGGGAAAGAGAAAGAAATATTATTTGGTTGCCTCCCTTACGCGCCCTGTCCAGGGGGTTGTATGCTCCTGGACCAGGGATCAAACCTGCAACTTAGGCATTTGTTCTGACCGGGCATTGAACCCTCAACCCTTCTGTTATGGATAACGCTCCAACCAACTGAGCTATAGCAGCCAGGACCAAATTTCTGATTTTTAAACTAATGAAATTGGGTATAATGGTTTATGTTTTCTGTACATATATGTGACACCTAAGAATTTCCATGGATGTGTCCTCAGGTGCTCCATGTTTTGGTAAGCAGTGTGATGCAGTGGAAGGAGTTCTGCTCTAAATGGGACCTGAGTTTGCATCCAACATATATGGCTACAGGCCAGTCGTTTAACTGCTCTGAACCTCACTCTTTTTCACATGTGAAAGGGAATAGTGAGGCCCTGGCTGGTATGGCTCAATGGATTGAGTACTGGCCTGCGAAACAAAGGGCCACCAGTTCAATTCCAAGTCAGGGCACATGCCTGGGTTGTGGGCCAGGTCCCCAGTTGGGGGCGGGGGGGGGCATGAGAGGCAACCACACATTGATATTTCTTGCCTTCTCTTTCTCCCTCCCTTCCCCTCTGTCTAAAAATAAATAAATAAAATCTTTAAAAAAAGAAAGGGAGTAGTGAGGATTAGAGGGGTCAAGTACCTACTAGCTCAGAATGTGGCACTGATTGGTGTTCAGAAATTATTTCATTTCAACATGGGAAATGAGTAGAATGTATGTAGAGAAATTAATAGGTAAAGTGATAGGATAGACTGTGTTGCTTCTATTTCAGGTCTCTGCCGAATCTCTGAATATGCCTGCAGTGACCTCTCATGCAAGGTCAATCAAGGTATTTCTAGAAAAGATCTATTCTACCGGCAAAGTAGTTGTGTTGTTTAGACGTGGCATACTTACCTTTAATGGGCAGAAGCAGATCTAATGAGATTGTTAAAGGCCTTAGGTAATAGTGAGATGTTATTGTTTGAAAAAAAAAAAAGAAAAAAAAAGACATGTTAACCTAAACAGTAGGGCTCAAGGTCCATTAGCAAATCTTTGATGACCAACACTGGTAAACTTCAGGACCCCGATGTCTTCAGTAACCGTAATACTACAGGTTTCCCCTGCCATCCAAAAGTAGATCACTCCTATGAAACTGGTGAAAGCTGAAATAGTGTAAAGTAAGAAGCAATTGTTCCCTTCAGACACATCTTGCTAACAGATGCCCAAACAACTTGAGGTAAAGGACAGGTGCTCATATATACAGTGTTAAGCTGGTGGGTGCTGAGATGCTGATTGTAGTTCCCAGGGAAGGAGCTTGCTGCTGATGTTCTCACTGCTAGGGGTGTTTGCTGCAACGCAAATGCTGACCACTATTCTTGCTTTTCTTCGTAAAAGAGAAAATTCTCTCCGGATTTCCGTCAGTTAGTGAAAACAGGTACTAACGTAGGTCTTTGTAAAAGTGAAGTGGCATAAAGTGAACTTTGGAAAAGCAGGGAATACTTGTATTTACAATACCTCAGGCTGAGATCAGCCCTGCTGCGTGTTCTTGTAAATGTAGTAGAAAAATTTATCCTCCATATTAAATCTCTGTAATATTACAAGCTAATTAGCAACATTTTGTGACTAAATAGTTAATCCATCAAATGTTAATTTGCAAAATATATTAACAGTATATTTAAACAATATATTCACTGACATTCTTCTTTGTCATTTTCTCCCCTTTATCCTTATACTTCCCTCTAGGGTTCCTAGTAGACTTTTTGGAAATGCCACTGTTTCTGTCACTAACTTCATACATTACCCCAGAACATCTCTATTTAGATTAGTTTGTGTTTCAAAATAAAGTGATTTGCCCTGGTACTAGTATGTGCCTTTAAGATTACTATGGGCATGATGACAGATGCCTTTTTAGAAATCCTGCAGATTATTGGAGGGCCATCGATACCACCGTTACTGTAAAAGGAGCTGTATTTTATTGGACCCCTGTTTGGAGCCTTTAGATTACCCCACCCAATTTTCTTTTCCTTCTTCTATTAATGCTCAACAGAAACCTGAAGATAGTTAAGTCACAACTTTCCGACCTTGTGCACATTGCTTCTCTGGTTTACTGCCATAGGATACTGTAGCAATATCTTACAGACATCTTTGATGGCCAATCAGAAGCAGTTAAATTACCTTAAATTTTTTAAATAGAACTGTGACAGCCAATAAGAAATCCTTTGGGTGGGAACTGTAACATCCCTTTCTTGCGATTTTAAAAACAATTCTAAATTTTCAGTACCCTCTGTTTTGGAAGCACATGAGGCCTTAGTGCATCTGCTGTGTGCATTTGCCAGGCATTTCCAAGCCTTAAGTTCCCTGTAATTTGAAGTCTGGCTCTGACCCCTGTTCTGCTTCTCAAGGTAACTTTAAAGCAGGAAGTGTACAAAGGAGGTAACTGATGACGTGAACAGCCAATCATGGCTTTTTGTTCCTAGCCGATAAAGCAGCTCAGCCAATGGGACCACTCCGGAGGCAAGGTTTGGTGTCAAATAGCATGCTAGATTGAATGCCTTTGACTGTTAAAGTGGAAGGAGGCTGCAGGGCTTCATTGGAGCCTCGGAGTTTTTCACTGAGGCAGGGGTCAGCTGAAAGACAAAGAAAAATGGCGAATAGTTTGCTGGGGGGTGGGGGGACAGCTGTTCGGGTTTTCACTGGAGTGGACATTCCAGACTCAGGTTTCTGCATCTCCTGCTGCCTTTTGTTTCCTCCGTCTTTTTTTGGGGGGAGGGATAGGAGTGATTTAAATTCTCCCTGTCCGAGGAGATATAAATAACTACATGTAAAATTAATGCAGTTCCCGGTAAGTTTAATTCTTTGTTTTGTGTTAAAATGGTAGAAACTGTTTAGCTTCCGAGAGTGTAGACAAGTTGCACTGTTTCAGAAAATGGCCACTTTACATTCCATGCATACCTTTTGGTGCACCTAGAATACCTTGCTCTGTTTAGATTTTGCATGCCCTTCAACTAGGATTTCTTTTCCTAGTTGAGCGACAAGATCAGGTACATGAAGAAAGGCTAATCATTTTTTCAGGGGCACACAGAAGCAAAGCACTTTCTCTTTGCATTGGGTAAACTTAACTGTTTTCCAAATAATTTTCCTTTGTTCAAGTGCACTGAAGCTTTCCTACAGAATAAGCTGAGTTGTTCAAAGACTTTTTCTATTTTCATGCACTTGGTTGACATCTGTGTTTTCAGAGGTGGAAGCAACACTATTGCTGTTCTAAATTGTGTTAAAATATGATTTGCACTGATGGAGGTTCTAATGGTGAAGGCCTATATGCCAATGTGAAATTCTCCCTTAACTTTCTTATTTATCTGTCTGCTTCTAGATTCTCATAAATATCAATTAAGTAACAATCTTTATTTAAAAATGCACATTTTAGCACAAAATGCTGGTTGGAAACATACTTCTTCAGTATATTGGCAGTGACAAGAGCAAATCTTTTCCCACAAATTTCACACATTGTTTGTCAGGTGTTTATTTGGTTCTTTAAAATGGTGTGAGCAAAATGCTTCTCATTTTCTGTATGAAATATTTAAGTCCTAACTTACCTGCAATTTGTGAATAGGAAAGTTAAGAGTATAGGCACCCTGTTTTTTGCCCTTGATATATATTTTTTCCTCTAATGGCTATGAAGCTAATGCAGGTTGCTGATCAATAACCAGTCAGTTCTCCTGAATAGTGAAATCTTCCATCCCATGTACTAAAGAGCTATAATTCACTCGATTTTAAAAAGCAGTTCTTTGTTTTCTTTTTATTTGCAAGCATGGAATGAAGGTCATTGGAATATTTCTGCAGCAGTCTCAGTGTGGAGCAGTGAGCCAGCAGCACTCAGTCTCTGGGTAGGGAGCAGGAGCAGGCCCTGTTAGAGAGAAGTTTGGAGGGTGTTGACTTGCCTTTCCCTCACTTTCCTTTGAGTAAAGGGTTCACCTGAGGAAGGGGATCGATAGGGGTTTAGAATTTGGATTCTTAGAATTAGAGTGATATAGCAGTCAAAGTTGCTAGATGCAGGCTTCTGTCGTTGCTCGCAAAAGTGACCTTGAAAAACTGCCGAGGAGTTGAAAGATTGAAGGACAAAGTTTGTTTATACAGATTTGGACTGAAAAGCTCTATTTAAGATGAAAAGAGACTGTACTTCTGATGTCCTGGTTGACTGTTTAGTGGGAATATGTTATACATTCAGATTAGGAGTTTTCAAGCAGTAAGACAATAGGGCTATATTCATTCTCTCCCACTCTTATCCATTCCCTCCCCCCAGCAAAAAAATTCTAAATCCTTTTGGTATGATAGTTGAGTGAACTGCCTAACAGATTCAGAATTCCTTGCATGCTACCTTGTCTTCTGTGTAATCTAGAGGGTACTTGTTGAAGAATGGTATTCCAGGAGTTCAAAGTAATGTTTGTGAAACTTCTTTTGAGAGTTGGAGTACTTAGTTAGGGTAAGAAAACAGTCATTCTGGGAAATGATGTCATAAGAAAAAAGAATACGTATTAAGGACTACATTTTAACAGATAATTATTTAAGTTTATCTTTTACAAGTTACTGATTTATATGTTATCAGTTGCTCTAGGTTTTATATACAATTTAAAAAACAGATACTGCATGGCCCTAATGGCTCTGGGTGAAGGCCTGGAGCAGGGGAGGCAGGAGGTAAGTGGGGCACAATATGAGTCTAGGTAAAACTCTTCATATTAAGAACTTTGTGGGTTTGGCTTCTTGGAGAGATATCTAGCCACTGTCTCTAGCCTGGACTTAACCTTTTTAGGGTCATGGACTCTGAGATCTGACCTACTGCCTGGAACATGAACGTAGGCATGCCTGTGCAGAACCCTGGTGACTAAGATATTTTTCAGTATATATTGAATGGTGTTTATATGATCTCTTCATTTACACTTTAACTAGATAAATGTTTCCCAGAGAAATGAAAACTCTACTTCCATTAGGAGCAAAGATCTTCTAGAGCCAGCTATAACTTAGAGCAGGGGTGGCTCAGTGCGTGGCGGGGAGGCTTAGATGGGGTCTGAGATTGGAGCAGTTATTTACTCTATTTACAGTATCTGAAGCAGCATGGTGCAGTAGCAAAAGCAGGCTATTTAAAGTCAGGAGACTTGTGTTCAGGTCCCCAACAGCTGTCACCAGCTTTGTGAGCTTGGGCAAGTCAGCCATTTAGTGTCAGCTTCCTCACATGTAAAAATGGGTCCTAAAAATAGCACCTTCCTATTTGGTGGTGAGTCTCAAAAGAGATCATGTATGTCAGAGTGCTTTGCAAATTGTGAAGGCTGCATAATACTAGCTGTTACTGATTCAGACTATTGGGGGGTTAAATGCTTGTGAAGATAGGTGTGGTATCAAAGAAAAAAATGTCAGTATTTTATCATTTACCAAGGAGTTTGTTTAAACCAGACACATCTCTTTTAAACTGATTGCACATGCCTTCACCCGCATATTCCTGTTTATGCCGATATGACTCTGTAATGCATACGTTGAGACCATCAGACCTTTCCTTATCAAGATTCCTATGAAATAATTTTAACTCCTTTGGCAAAAATTAGGGTCCTCAGAACAAGATGATAAGGGAATGCTGATTTTTTGGAAACCCTTATTAGATTTAGTAACCTCTCAGATAAAAAATTGGAGACTTGTTCCAATATGATTTTCATTATAATTCAGGTAAGTTGTAATAGTTGTAGATATTTACCAGCAGAGGTTACATTTTTAGTTTATGTATCAAATATTTATGAAGTTAACCGGGAGCCATTTTTTTGTTTGCTTGTGGTCATATGATCTGCTGTCCGTTTTCAAGCTTGGGAGGCAGTTATAGCTTGCACAGTAGTAGCAGGCAAGTAAATGTTGGGAAGACTTTTAAGAAAATAATGGTCTTACGTCAAAATATAATTATTAGCATAAATTTCACACAGTTGATACCTGCTGTAAGGTACACTTCCAAAATAAATGGTGAAAACTCATGGGATTCTGGTTCTTACCCATTTTACATACCTGCTGTCATCTATTTTTAGGACTTTTTTTTCCTGCCTGAAGCTGGGTGGCTATTTTGTGATCTATTTGATTTCCTGTCCTGTTAAGTCACTTCCTCTGAGGCATGGTCAGACAGCATTGATATCTGCCTGCTCTCTGTGCATTGAAAGAATTGTATTCAGACCGAATAGAGCCTGGCAAATTGTCATGGGCCTCTTCAAATAGAATTCCAGTTCTGGGGACATGTATATTAGAAAACAGTAGTCATGGTTAAAGTGGGCTTTTTGATCCTAAAGTAAGATGAGGTCTTCTTTTAATAAAGCTATATACTTTGGAGAGGCTTGTTACCCCAAAAAACATTCTTAAAGCATGAATGAAGTTATTTTGCCTATCTCTTTCCTTGATCATAATATGCATATAGAATTTGTATATTCTTAAGTTGGGTTCATGGAAATCACTTAGGGATCTAGTCTAGTTTGCTTCTTGTAAAATGGGGAAGTTGAGGCCCAGAGTGGTTAGGTGCCCCTGTCTTTCAGCCTTTTAATGGCTGGACTGCTTCGTTTCAGTTCAGAGATTCAGCTCCCTCTCAGTTCATTCCATGTTTCTTGTATTCCTTTAGGTTGTGTTTGCCTTTTATTTTCCATATTTCTCTATATTTTGGTACATCTGTACAGGTTTGCTATTTGAACAGGGAAAATGGGCCATGGGAGAGGTTCAGGAGTCTCCATGTAGAATCTGTTGGTTAGAATGTCTGCTGTGGCTGCAGACTTGCCCTCCCTTTGGGGATCTGAAGATCTCTTGTCTCAGCTGGCTGCTTGTTCAGAAAGCTGAGAATCAGCTAGGAAGCTAATGGTGCCCACCTGGCTGAGGTGTCCCAGAGAGCTGGGTTACTTTTATGCATTACAAGGAAGTAAACTAAGGTTTACAAATACAACACCTGCGTGCCAGTTCGTTGGTTTTGTTTGTTTTTGTTAACACACCTCAAGAACAAGCTGATTCCCAAACAAGTTTGGGCCTGGTTCTTCAAGTGAGTTGTAAGCCAGCCTGTTTTGAATAAACAAAGATCTCAGGATTATTTCAAGCATTTGACAAGTCTGAAATAGAAGTCATTGTCAGTATACTCCCAAAATAATATTTTAACTATGCCACCTTTAATCTTTACCACCAGCAAAGTGGCGTTGTGTGTCTGCACTTGTGTGTTTGTGTGGTGTGGACTTGGTTTTTCTTATTTGTATATTCTCTGATAGACTATAACTACTTGAAGTTTTTAAATGTTTTTGTAGTTGGATTTCTTTTTACTACCTTCATATATTTGAACCAAAGTTAAGTTTATTGAAGGAGTGAGAGCTTAGATGGTGTAACTTAGTAATATTTAGTCCTGAGTTATACTGTGACTGAAAATTACAGTAGATATACACATAGATGGTATCTACTTCTTGTCTGTATTTCCCAGAAATTTAGTTTCCTTTTTAAATCTGTTCTTTCTGCTGCCTCAGTTTTGGGCCCAGCTCTTTAAAAGTTGGTCAGATCCTATTTGTGTCATCACTCGTATCTTTCTGTCTCTCCCTTCCGCACATCCCAAAGCCAGACCCACTGCTCAATAATTGATGATGAGTTTTCTCTATTTAAAGTGTTTACTATAAATTAAATTACAGTTTTGCACTCTGCAATGAAAAAGGGCAGTTGAAGGGTAAGAAATGATGGTAAATTCCAGTATAAAGACAGAATGGAAGATTAATAAAACCTAGTAAATGTTTAACTTTAAGAGGCATAACATAGCTTGTGACCTTGTGTTCCTTAGTTCAAAGGAAGAATGGAGACTAAAATAACCACAGCAAACAGCAGTGCCGATTCACCTGGTTATCTTTTTTTTTTCAAATGTGCTATCATTTTGGTCTGTCTCCATAGTTTCAATTATATAGAAAACTGAAGGGAAGAGCTGCTTGAGTGGAAATACCCAGATAAAATGAATTTTTCCTCTATCTGTATTTTAAGGTATATAGTTTTTACCTTTAAGAAAATTCTAAGCCCTGGCTGGTGTAGCTCAGTGGATTGAGCTCGGGCTGCGAACCAGGCATCGCAGGTTCGATTCCCAGTCAGGGCACATGCCTAGGTTGCAGGCCATGTCCCCCAGCAACCGCACATTGATGTTTCTCTCTCTCTCTCTCCCTCCCTTCCCTCTCTAAAAATATAAATAAATAAAATCTTTAAAAAAAAAAAAGAAAATTCTGAAGTTGGATTCTTTACATTTCCTTTCACTAATGCATTCATAGGTATGAATCACCATGCATTCATACCTTTTATGTGAAAATTTTAAATATGCATACAAATAAAACTTTAGGATCTAACAGTCCGATAGGGGGGACACATGTTGTATGTCAAATACATAAAAGTGATGTGGAAAGCACAAACAGAGGACACAGACTTTAGAGGAGGGTACACCTTTACTTATAGCTTAGGCATGAAGGGGGCAGTTTAACTGGGCATTGGACTCGGGGAGTAGGGATAAGGGCATTTCAGGCATGTGGACAGGAGGAGCAAGGTCATGGCTCAAAAAGTGCAGTGTGGGTTGAAGAGAGCAGAGAACAGGCTAGTCCGTTCAGAGCATACAGAGATGAGTTCAGGGCGGGAGGGACTGCAAAGGAAAGAAGTGTGGAGATGCAAGTTGTTGGGTCAGGTGTTGGAGGACTTTGAGTGCCTAGCTAAGGAATTTGAACCGTCTCTGCTTGACATTGGTGAACTGTTGAAGATTCGGGGTAATAGGTTGATATGGCATTATTGGAGGCATGCTCTTATAAGATTTATTAATCATCATCTAGCAATGAATAGAATTTTGAGTAGAAGACACTGGAAACAGTGAACATGCAGTAAGTTCACATACTAGGTTTACAACTCTTACTGGACTTTTATGAGGGTTAAAAGTAATGTAAAGAGCTTAAAATCAGACCTGGCATACAGCAAATACTAAGTAAATATTAGCTATTATGACCATCATCATTTTTATTGTTATGTGGAGGTGATGAGGGCCTGAACAAAGTTCATGGTAATGCGAAGAAGATTAGGAGGTGGACACTGTTGTTACAGAATTCAGAAGTTGAAAAGAATTGAAACATAGAGTCCAGGATGACCCTGAGATTTCAAGCCTGGATAACTGGAAGACAGAAAGAGAAAAGTTAGCAGGAGCAGGCTTGGGGAAAGAGGAAGATAAATGTGATTTTGGATATGTGGAGTGTGACTTCTGGCTGGCTTCCCAGTTGGAGATAGGCAGCATGCAGGGCTGGGACCTAGGAGAATATCAGAATTGGTCATTTATATTTGAAATTTAAGCCATAGAGGTTATAACTGAACTTGGGGAATGGATGGGAGAGAATCAAGGGAGGGAACGGACAGAAGAACCAGAAGAACAAAGCTTAATGTTACAGATGGAAACAAGGAAAGGTCGGATCCTGAAGTTGAGACAGGTAGGAATGAGCATGGCAGAGTACTCCAGGTCAGTCAGTGTTCTCTAAGCTTTTTTAATTGCACACCCCTATTACCTGAGTGTGTAGTTCCCATACATGAATTAGTATTCTTTACTCAAAAAAAGTCACTTGGCCATTTTTTTTTTAATGTTAGTTTAGTTAAAACCAGAGAATATCTGTAATTTCCCCTGCCCAGGCACACAGAACCAAATAAAGGTGTCACTGTTTAGAATAGCCCACGTTTTCCTCAGGCTGCTTAGAGCACCATGCGTGGTACTCAGTCTTGTGATAAGTTAAACCGAGGGAGGGCATCAGTATCAGCCTACAGGTTAAATATTCAGAAAGCCAATGTTAACATTTTCAGTGTGTGCCTTGATATATAAAAGATTAGAAATACTGACCTAGAATCTGGTGGCATTCACTTGTTCTGAAAATGTACAAATATTTCCTTGAACTGTTATCCAGCTGTTCCTTGAGATTAGTTATATATGTGTGTGTGTGTAACTTTAAGCTTTCTTGTCTCAGCTTTAAGGTACACACATCTCCATCCAGCGCAAAGGCTAGAGTGTTTTTCCCCTCAAGTTGCTTTGTGTTTAATTTCGCTGGTGTTAGTTAGCTTTTGAAGTTTCAAATGGCAGCATTCTGTGTGAAGTCAGCGATAAACACACATGTGTAGGAATTTGACAACATTTGCTTTTAGCAAATAATTTATAGTCACATGATCATGATAACAGTGATGAGCAGTACACAGAGTAGATTACCAGGAATAAGATACCCACATCTGTAGGATTTAGCATAATTTTTACTATAAGGCACTTGTATTTAGTTTCTAGATTTAGGTATGTAATTATCCTCAATCTAAAAGAAAGGCAATAAGAAACTTTTTACTAGAGGAATACCGGTAAATTTCTAGCCATCTTACTTGGTTATTTTTATCCTAAACTCCATGATTATTTCTTTTTTGGTAATTAGTAACCGGGCAAACGCTAATGAAGCCACCCTTGAAGGTAGTTAAGCATTGAAACAGTTTGCAATATTTCAATGAAACATAGCACTTTAGAGTTAATGGAGTGACTTTATATTTGTTCACTCACTTGGTAATTACCTAAGGCAGGTGGGACGCCCATTTCGTGGCTGAGGAAACAAGGGGCAGAGCCTAGTGACATAAGCCCTGTGCCCTTTGCACTGCACCATGTCACTGTATATGGGAAACAAGCTAAAGCTGTGTCTGTCTGATGGGCCTGATTCCTCCTTCCACCTCCCCTTTTCCTGTGCGCCTCTGCCCCCAAAAGACACACATTAAAAAAAAAATTTTTTTTGCAGTTTGCATATAATCTTACATTGTATGACTAACCAAGTTATTGTATAAAAGGATCAAATATATTATTGAATTATATTATTGAATAGTCAAATTGAATTATTTTTCAAAGTTTTTGTCAAACAGGATAGGTGAACTGAACCACCTTTCTTTTCAGAACAAAGCAGGAAGACTGCCAGTGTGTTGGAAAATTGTCTTCATCAGTCCTGAATTCACTGATGTCACATAGGTACCATATTTTGCCCTGTATAATATGCAGTTTTTTGCCCAGGTTTTTGAGGGGAAAATAAGGATGCACATTATACGTGGGTATAATAATCCTGTGTGTAATGCGCACAAACTGTGGGTGCGCATTGTACAGAGCAAAATACAGTAGTTGAAGGACCTTTTCCAGATAGATAGAATGTTAGAGCTGTGTTAGGTGTTCTGTGGTGGTCCATGGTGTTCCATAGCTTGTAGAAGCATACTTTGTGGTCTGTATTGGGCACCTCCTTGGGTTCTTGGACCACAGAGATTGGTCTTTTAAGATGAGTCATGGTGTTCTTAAATAATCAGTTGCTTTATAGTTCTTAGCTGTGATTTATACTCTTTGCTTTACCCCTAGGGAGGTAGTTAGAACAAAAGAATTCACCATGTTCACAATGTACCAATAACTATAATTTCGGAGGACTGCATACATGGAGCCAGATGATTCCTCCTGTTAGTGTGCAGCTGTGGAACTATCTCCAATAAGGGTGCTAGGCTAACACTGTTTCTCTGAACTATAGTGAGAAGATAGAGTGACTGACTTCCATCACCAGGCCCCCAGAGAGGGTGAACTTTGAGCTTGATCTACCAAAACTTTTCATCTCCACTTGTGCTTGTGCTTGGTGACCAGATGTCCCAGGTCTTGTGGGTAACTGCAGTTTTGCCGTGCTTGAAAACCTTGAGCTTTCTACTTTGAATGTCTAAGAATCTGGCATCTTGGCATTTTGGAATACTTCTTCCAGGAGGAGGATCAGGAAAACTAAAGAGAAAAGGGTTGGTGGATTTACGTTCCAGGCTGAGAAGACCCACAGGTTCTTAAGTGTTTGGTGCTTTACTGAGTTATCAATTCTTAAAGAGGGAGGAGAACATGCAGTGAAAAAGCACACCACTGAGAATCAGGGCATATGGGTTTTAGTTCCAGCTTTGGCATGTATTTTGCCCTGTGACCAAAGGCAAGACCCTTGGTCTACCTGGATAAAGTACCTTTATCTGTCAAATGGGAATATCGGTGCTGTTTTTACAGTGAAAAACAAATGAGATACTGTACAGAAAGCTACTTTACAAAGTGCAAAGCATGTACAAATGCAAGAGATTAGCATAACCATCTCAGTTGCTTTGCATTCTTTGAAGTGGTCTTTACACTCTCAGGTCCTGACAGCTGTATACATGGAAGTGGGAGATTTAGTGTGTGGTTGTCTTGGAAGGTTTGTTTTATCTTAGGCCTGCTTTCCCCCTCCCCCTTTTTCTTTCTTTGAACAATTAAATCAATGATAAAAGATGCCAAGCAGAGGGCAGAATTCAGTGTGTCTGTGAATCAGCAGAATAGCAGAATCCATGCAGCTAAATCAATACAGCCAGTCTCATCTTTACATTCCTGTAACACTATCCAGGTTTTTAATTGAGAATTCTCTGAGCAGGGATGATGATATGCCATCTGGCTTATGTGTGATGTTTGGTATTTTTCATGGCCTTCTAAGATATATGTACTGAACCTGGGGATTCTTGCTCTCTGGCTACTAACCTGCTGTGTGTTTATGATCCTGGGGAAATCACTTAACTTCTTGGGGCTTTGCCCACCTACAGTGGCACCTTGCATGGTCTCCAGGGCCAGTGCGTTTTCTTTAATGTATTTACCCTGTACTTTACTGCCCCCCACTGTTGGCAACTGAGTATTCATAGGTGCAACTGACTGACCTAGAGACGTGCAAATGAGAAGGATAAAATAGAAAAGAAAAAAGAGTGCTAGAGCCTGGAAAGAGACAACAGAGAAATAAAAGAAATATATGATAGGAGATGGTAGTGTTGTTAGCATCTTTTATAATTGCCACAGAGATGTTGGGAGCGGGGAGCAAGTGGACAGAAATGATTGAGTTAAAGACTTTTAAGTCAGTGATGAAAGCTGAGATTGCCCGTCTGTCTCTCTGAACAGTCTGAATAGACATGTGCTTTAAAACAGTGCAGAAAGTGAGAATGAACAAGCTATTCCAAGTCAAGAACAGAATTTTAGAGCTTTTGCATTTCTGTTGTTTACTATATCATGACCTTGAGCAAGTAACTTAAAATACCCAATTCTCAGCTTTGGAATAATATTGATATTTTTATCACTGAGCTGCTGCAGATCAATTGAGTATTATGTATATGACAAGTAGTTTGTAACTCAAAAGGTCTTAAGGTGGCGTCTTTGAAGCACTTTTCCGAATCCCACTAATCCCACTTCTCACCTCTCCTGAGCATACATAAACACAGGATCCTGCCAGAAGGTGGACCAGAGGTTATTCTCAGGGTTTCTGAATCGTAGAAGGGATCCAGTAAGCAAAATGGCTCTTTGTTTTAGGGTAACTGTGACTCCGGCTGCTGGCACTATTTCTGTCTCTAGCTCATGTCGGGATTCTTTCAGGCTCAGGGCCTGAAAAACCAGTTACTCATCATTCTTTCTGCAAGAATTTATTTACTCCTATTAAGCTGGAGGGTCAAAGAGATCGACAGATATTTCTGTGGGGCAGAGGGGTTTGTCCAGTTTACTCCTAATGGAGGGTGAACAGGTGAGCGAGCCGTATCACAGCTGATTTAGGGCAAGCTTCTCAACCTCTGGCTCTCAGTTCTCCTGTCAGTAAGTGGGGAATAACAGTACCTCTGTCACGGAAGGGTTCAATGAAATAAAACACTTACCATTTTTTAGAACTGGGTTCTAAATGTTATCTGACCCTTTTTTGGTAAAGGCCCAGATAATACTTTCAGCTTGCAGGTCATAAGGTTTCTGTTGTGACACTTCAATTCTGCATTGTAGTGTGAAAGCAGCCATAGACAATGTGAATGAATGAGTGTTGCCGTCTTCAGTAAAACTTAATTTACAAAAAGAGGCTTGTGGACCTTTGCTTTAGAATACTTTACTAAAGGATTTGGTCTTTTTTTCCCAGTATACAAAATACTGATAGTGTTTTATTGCTGTCATGTATGCAGGAATGGTTTAAGTTGAACATTAATGAAGGAATGAGGAAGAAAGTGTATGAGGTAAGATGTTTAAACACCATTTCTTTTCCACAGACACAGGTTTTAAAATGTTCCGTACATGCCTGCCTGTCAATTTCATTGCTTATAACCAGTTCTTTCTATCTGGTATAGGTCTTCATTTATAACTATATTGTGATCTAGGCCCTGTTTAAAAGATTATGTTGTAGTAGATAGCAAACAGAAACATATTTTTGTTTTTGAAGGAAAAGTGTTTCTGCTGCCAATTTAAAGAATGTTCCTCGTGGGCAGACCTTCAGGGAGAGCAGTGTGCAGTTAGTTCCAACCCTTAGTCTTTTGGGAAGCTTGTTTTTTTCCGGTAGGCAGTTTGAAAAGCTTCATACTTGGCCTCTTGGAGCTAGAGACAGACAAACCCTCAAGCAGTAAACTTGGCATTCCTCAGGAAAGGGGTCTCCAGTAAGGCTCCATTATTCATTCTTATAGTAGTTGGTGTCATCTGGTATCCACTTATGTAAGGGAACTTAAGTAGTAAGGTTTCTGGCACTAAGCTTAGTGCTTTCTTACTTCAGTGGAAACCTTAGATAAGCTTAAATAAAGACCTCTTTTCTGTCTAGTCACCCTGCCTTCCCTTGCATTATTCATTTATGACATCCTCAAGTAGTGAAGTGTCAGCCTTCCGAATCAGACTACCCCTTAGCATGTGTTCAGTGTATACATCAGTGCTGGAGTAGCTTGGTGGTGTGACTGGCCCAAGGCCGCCAGCGGTGGGCAGCAGGCCAGTTCACAAACATAGGTCTTTTGATTTCCAGAGCAGTGTTATTTTTCTTTTTCTGAAATTGTCAGTTCGAGGTTGGTTTTATGGTGGAGAGCATATGCCTCCTTGAGGCTTGAAGTGCTTTTTAGCCATGATTGATAATGGCACATGTCCTGAGGTCCATCTGTATGCATGTGAGAACCAAATTCTCTGTTAGTAGAATTGGAAATCTCAGTTCTCACATTTAGTTTTCATTTTTCTTTGTAGTTTGGAAGACTATCTAAAATAGCGAGCACAAATTAACTTTAATCCTACCCAGTTTTTTTCTTTTCTTATCCATCTGTTTACTCATATTAATATTTCTTCTTTCTTTTAAACTCTCACTGTTTGAAACACAACATCCCAACAGTTCTAGCTAATTCAAATAAAGAAAACTGTGACTGACTTAATCTCTGAAGCAGTACTGCAACGTAAAATGCATGTGATAGTGCTGCTGATTGGGCTTTAAAATAAAAGTCGTGTCATCTCATGACAGGAAAACATGATCAAAATGCAAGTCAAGGGAAGCAAAGAAGATCCGTTCTGTGCACGCAGGGAGATACTTGTTGGGGTCTGTTAAGTTGGAGACAAAGGGATGATTGAGGACACGCCCAGCTGTCTAAAGGCTGCCAGTTGGAGCGGGGAGGCACTAAGGGGAAAGATGGTACCAATGTTTGGATGTGTTTTTCATTCAGAACTGGGCTAAGAGATATTTGCTTGCATTTGACAATGAGAGCATTATTTTTAGGTAAAACTTCACTGCCAGGGATGAGTCAGCTCTAGTACTTGAATAGAACAGCGTTCGTCAAGAATTGGGCTTCATTTTAGGTGAGCTTTCTGTGTTTTTTTTTTTTTTTTTTAACTTGAATAGTAGTTGTGATATTAAGGTTTTAAAGTATTATCACCCCAAAACATCTGATTTGGTTTTAGTTAGTTCAGAGAGCTGTACTCTGGGTTTTGGCATGTTATAAAGGACTTTTGTAGAGAGAATGAGGTACATGCCAAGGAGTAGGAGAGCTAAAATCTAAAGGTACAAGAGTTTTAGAAATTAGGGAATATGGCAATAAAACCTTATGTTTCTCTTTGTATTTTATGACTTTGATACATTCTTTCTATATACAGGCATCACTAAGGGAGGATTTGGCAAGCATGTACCTGGTCAAAAGTAAGAGTTTGAATGATTTCCAAGAGAATACTAAAAGAGGACCACTCTGCTTTTGAGATGTTTTAAAAACTACTTAGGTCTCTTTTTCTTTCTTCAAGAATGATAAAGACTAATTAGATATTAGAATGACAGCTAGATTGGCCACCATTGAGTGATCTGATTGAATCATCTTATTTCCTTCATGGTTTTCTCCTTTTCTTGTTAACGGATGGCCAAACAGGTATTTGCCTTCCTTCTCCTCCTACTTACGTTATTGTCATAAGTTTTTCAAACTGCTAATCTCTCCTGGTCTCCTTTCTGAGAAGGTTCAGACTTTCAAAAGATTTACATTTAGGAATCGTATGCACCGTGTTTCCTGTCTACCAGTTTGCCTGACAACATTCAGGACCGTGTGTGTGTTTGCAGGTGTGTGCCCATTCTTCTGGTCATGTGGATTTCTGGGTGTAGTCCCTACTTTGAAGGCCCAGAGAGAACCTCATTTATTCTGAGCTTCCCAGCATAGTTTGTACAAGATAACCACTTCCTTTGATTGGTTGAGCAATCCCAGTAAGTCTATTTCAGGGCAAACTTTCCAAGAGGCCTCTTTCTCAGAAAGGCCATACCCAGCAACTCTCTTGCCCTTTTTTTCAGGAGTGATTACTTAATCGGACTGCATGCTAGATGCTGCAAGGAATCCAGAAATGAATCGTACTCAGCCCTAGCCACAAGGAGCTTATAAACCAGAAAGGGAAATACGATAAGACATACACGTAAATAATGATCATACAAGGTAACATGATGAAGGCAGAAAGAGATACAGATCAAGGACTCTAGGTTCACAAGAAGGAGTCATCACTTCCCGATGGGGTATTTAGAGAAGACTTGTGGAGAGATTCTGGTTGAGTTTAACATCGGAGTAATGGCCTTTTCATGATGAACTTTGATTTTTCCCTTTCTAGCTTTGGAAAGCAAACTGTTTTAAAAACCAAATAAATCATGGTAATAGATATTGGGAGTTGAGATTCCTTCTAGCAACAACCATGCAATATATCACCTGATCCTTAAGTCAGGGAGTCTTATTCAAGGATTTACAAAGTAATTAATGAACATGAATATTAAGTCTAACATCAATAATGAATTAAATCTGGGCAATTCTATCCTGCATTTTTCATAAGAGTGATTTAAGCAAATGTAGCTTGGCCTTAAGGCAGTTTTGTCCCTGTCAACTAACTGTATATAAATAGCTTTACCCCATGACAGAGGTAGCAATTTAAAATGGAACGAAGAGGATCATGGAATTTGTAGTCTCTTTCTTACTATTAAATACATGCCTTCTCTTGCCCTGGCTGGTGTGGCTCAAGTGGATTGAGGACTGGCCTGTGAACCACAAGGTTGCCAGTTTGATTCGTAGTCAGGGCACGTGCCTGGGTTGTAGGCCAGGTCCCTGGTGTGGGAGAGGCATCCACACATTGATGTTTCTCTCCTCTTTCTCCCTCCTTTCCCCTCTGTCTAAAAATATATATACTTACATACATACTTTCTCTCATCATCCTAGAAGATGAATCTGGCATATTTTCCATGGTCTATAGATGTTATAAATAGGCTACTTCTGTAGCAAAATCAATTTTGCTACAATTAATATATTAATTATTAAATTATGAGATTAAGGCTGCTTTATATTTTTTAACTTTGGGTATTTGGTGAGCAAAAGCTGTTTGCATTTATGATTAGGTTTTATGATTGTAATGTTACATTGTGCTTTTGGTCAGAAAGTGTTGAGGACATCAGTTTGTTTTCTTGGAATCTGTGGCTTGAGGTTTGGTCTGATTTTTAAAGCCCCATCTAAAGACGGGATCTCCTTTAAGGGCAGCCTTTTGAATCAAAGTACTCGTTAATAGTCATAATTCGTGTCCTTCCAGTAGGTATTAAAAGAATTAGCTACTAATCATCTCTGTGCAAAGATGCTTGAAAACATGCTCCAAACCTTTATCTCTTTCCTCATGACAGGATCTTCTGTCCCTGATGAGAGTATCTTTGAAGTCAGGAATTTATAGAAAGAGGTTTCTGGATGGAAAGATCATAAAAGCTATAATTCTAAATCCAAAGCTCGAATGCAACTTTGTTTGCAAATTCAACCTAATGTAAAGAACAGTCAGAACTTTCCGAAGAGGGAACAGAATGCCTTACCTACCAGTAGGCCAGTTTCCCAGAACTGGAGAGGGAGGACCTCAGATGTTTGCTGAATGACCACTTGGGGGGCTTGTGAGGGGCTGGGCAAAGGCTGAAGTAGAGCCATGAGCAGAGGGGTGGCTCCTGATGTCTTCTTTTCAGTCCTACACGTCTGTGAGGCAGTAAAACATAAAGGACATTTTTACTGATACACTTTTTTCCATTATCTGTTTGTGATTATCTAACGCAGATAGGACTCTCAGGTTAAAACACTTAACCTTTAATTAATTTTTGAGTTCCCGAAATACTTAACTTTGGTTGTGTACCTACCTGTGGCTACGTCCACATTCCAACGATGTGTGCCCTGAGCTGGCGAATGTCCATTGGCGGTCTCCTCACAGCAGCTGCCCCTGTGTTTGGGGGCTGGCTGAATGCACCAAGATGTCCTCAGCTGGGGGAGTGTGAAATTTAAAAGCATACTGTGCACAGATGGTTTTAAAAGTGTTTCTTTAATTGTTCACTTCTGTAATGGTTGTGGGAAGAGATCACAGGACAACCAGAAGTTGTTAATGATTTTATAAATCTAGTGGATGTTTACACTCAAATAAACCCACTCTTTATTAGCAAGTATATAAGATATCACACTGGTAATGTGTGTAGTCCTCTTCTGACTGTAGCAGTTTGCCTGGCAGATTTTACTAAGATCAGGCGTGTCCACAGATCTGTATAATGAAAGTTAGATTCTTATTTGAAGTTTTTTAATAATTATTTTCATTTGTAGAAAGATTTTTTATTTGCCCCATTTTATAAAAGATTAGCATCTCTCTTCATTGTTATGACTATCTTGTAAGACTCTACTAATAAAATAAATAAATAAGCTTCTCTAGGTTACTTTGTTCTGAGTACATCGGAGAGAGTAGTGTGCAGGCTGCATGCATACGGTGATGAGTGAAAATGTGATGGGAGCTGAGTGGAGGGCCTAGTTAGTTATTTAGGACTCAGGATTTTATCTAGTCATTTCCAAATGTGATTCAACACTTCACTTTAATTCCCTCCAGAAACTCTAAGATCATATTACTTCCTAGTACTTAGAGTTCCTGTTGATGTATAGAGCTTCTTGTAGGCCTCCAGCACTAGAAATTGGCTCCAAACCTTTTCCCATTACATCATCACCCACTTATGTCATTACACCAGAGTGAAATCTGCTTTGAAGATTGTACTCTTGTTTTCCTTCCATTGCTTTTCATTTCATCATTTCCTTAAGAAGGAAAAAGGGAAAAAAAAGCAGAGACCTCTAGGACAATCCCAAGCAAATATTTAAGAGTGAATCAAAGGTCCTCACAGTTTAAACTTAGATTTATCATCCTTTATACTGGTGTGTATCCTCATGGAGCCTGGGAAGTAACATGTTTGGCTATGTGACACCTGCTTTGGTGCCTTTCTTTCAGCTCTTCCGAAGTAGTTCTTAATGACTTACATAGCTCTCCACCAGCATCCTGTTAGCGGCATTGTTAAACCTTTTCAGATAATTTCTCAGAATAGAAATTCTTAGGACATCACTAAGTGTCTAGTTCTTTGTGTTTGATTAAACCATTTCTTGCATTTAACTATTTGCCAGATATGCATTTAAGCCATCTGGAGTTTTTTACTTTTCTCCCCTGTAAGTCTTTCACGACATTATAATATTATCTACAGTTACAGCTGATGTGGGGATCCTGACTGACCTGTCTTCCCCCATCACAAAGCAGTTGACCGAATGTAGGTTCTGACCCTCTTCTTTCTATCTTAAATGTAATTTCCCATTGTTGAAAAGTTGAATGAAGTAGTGAAAACATCTACAAGGAGAGCTATAAATGCCTGGGCAGAAAGCCTGACTTTATTGTTATGTCTAATGTGCCTCGTGCATGTGCTTGTTTTCAGTGGTCAGCATGTCCACAGAAGGAGGATTCGGCGGTACCAGCAGCAGCGATGCCCAGCAGAGCCTGCAGTCCTTCTGGCCTCGTGTCATGGAGGAAATCCGGAACTTAACAGTGGTAAGAAAGAACGAGAAACTTTTAAAGGGTGTAAAGAGCTGTGAGATGAGCGACCAAAACTTAGACCAAAACATGTTTAATCTGAAGCATATCTATGAAGGCATAATTTATTCCTGACCTTTGGGTAGGGAACTGAAAATATACTTTACCTTAAGGTGAGGTAACTATCGGTACAAGGGTTTTTTTCACATCTCAGTGACTGTCCTTAGGCATGTGGATTCATAGTGGATGCTTCGACTTAGAGGTAGTTTGATGTAAGACGCATCTTTTAGAGAATGCAGAAAAGCAGAGCTCTAGCTTTTCTTCAGTAGCTTCAGCTCATTTCTTAGGCCCAATTTAGGGGCCCCACCAGATTTCTAGAGCTTGGTGAAAACTGTTGGGCAATTTTTTCAACAACAGATTTATTCTAAGCAGTCACACTTTCCAGGTTTTAAAAGATACATGTATGCTCGGGTTTCTCAGCAGCAGCATTATTGACATTTTCGGCCAGAATAATTCTTTGTCATGCGGTCCTGTGCATTGTAGGATGTTCAGCAGCATCCTTGGCCTCTACTCACTAGATCCCCACCTCCTGACAGGTGTGACGACCAAAAACGTCTCCAGATGTTGGCAGATGTCTCTTGGGAGCTAAAATATCCCCTGTTGAAAACCACTGACTTAAAAGGATCAAATATAACCCTGATTTTGAGGATCTTACAATCTAGTAATTACAACTACAATAATTTTTTCAGTAAGTGTCTATTAAATCCTTACCGAGTCGGGCACAGTGATGAGTCTGAAGCAGTGAAAGTGCTGTGGGAGCACAGGGGACGTCAGGCTTGTTTCTCCCTGGTCGAGTTAGGGAAGCTTTAATTAAAGGGGACATTGTATTGGGTCCTGTTACATTAGTACGCATTCACCAGATGGAGAGGATGGGAGAGTATATTTTCAGCAGAGAGAACCATCATCTGCAAAGGCATGGGGGCCCAGAGGGGACAGCCTTCTGTTTAGAGGACCAGTAAGAAGTTCAGAGTAGCCAGAGGTGACTGTGGGTAGTAGGGTGTGGGGTAGGATTAAGGGTGTAACAGCGGTAGCAGGAGGTGAGACAGGCTAGAGTTAGAATATTTTCAGAGTACGGCGTCATGTCCTTAACGAAAAGAGAGAATGTTCCATTTGGTGTCATTTCAGCAAATTCTGAAGGAGCTCTCTGGGTTAGATGTGTCATTCCCACTCTGGAGGTGTTAGCATCCTGGCAGAGCAGACACTGGGTTCTTTCCTAATGTAGAACTGATGTTGTAAATTTCTTAGAATTGTTGGCTTTTAACCTCTGACATACAAGGTCAGTTTATTTCCTCACTCAACAATCCTTACGCACCTACTGTGGCTGCGCTTCTGTGTATAGTTTCTGTGGATCAGTAGTGAGCCCGCCAGACAGGATCACTGCACTCCTAGAATGTAAATTCTGGTGGGGGAGGCAGATTGTAAACAAGTAATGAACGAATAAAATAAAATAAAATCTCATTATGATTAATGTCCACTGACTTCAATGGTAAAAAACTAATTCGTATTGTGGATATACCTGAGGGTCGTGTTCTTTTATATGGGAGATTTTCAGGAGTTGAACTTGGTTTGGCCTTTCTCAGAGTGGCCTCTGTTTACATATAGATTCCCACTGAAAAGTCATTGTTTCTCTTCCACAGTCTGAAGGCAGTGGTTTATCTGTACTGTCACTGTCTCGGATATAAAAGAGAAGAGAGGAAAAAATGAAATGATCAAATCATTAGTGGAGTCTTTTGTCCATATTTTAAGGGGATAATCTCCTGGGTAAGCTGATCAGGTTTCAGTGCTGGGGTCAGCCTGGTGTAAAACTGGCGCCCTCCCAGGGTTGGGGTCAGGCCAGTACAGCAAGTCTGCACTCCAGCTGAGCGCAGGAGCAAATTCAAACTCAGGTAAGTGGCCCGAGAAACTCGGGAGGTTCAAGCTCAGCACTTAACCTTTTTGTATTTTGTTGGGCTTTGAGTTTTTTTTTAATTGTGGTAAAAACACACAAAATTTACCATTTAAAAAAGTACAGTTTGGTAGTGTTAAATATATTCACATTGCTGTGGACCATGTCTCCAGGGCCTTTTCGTCTTGCAGAACTGAAACTCTGTGCCCATTAAACAACAACTGTCCTTTCCTCTTCTTCCCAGCCCCTGGTAACCCCTGTTCCGCTTTCTGTTTTTGTGACTTTTACCCGTCTGAAGTGCCTCCTATATGTGGAATCGCACAGTATTTGTCTCTTTATGACTGGCTTGTTTCACTATTTCACTTTGCCTAATGTTCTCAAGGTTCATCCATGTTCTAGCATGTGACTGGATTTCTTTCCTTCTGTAGTCTGAATAATATTCCATGCATATGTGCGTGTGCTACATTTTATTTGTCCATTCATCTACCTCTCCCTATGGCACATGAAAGCATCTGTTTCTCTGTCTGCACCTCCATTGCGTAACGTTGCCAGATATTTCAGTCTTTGGTCTGCGCCTTTCCAGAGCTCAACAGCACTTAGAACCAGACTCCCTCAGATATGTCAGAGCCTCTTAGGTTGACATCACATGTCTAACCAATTTTTTAAAAAATCCCTGTGTTTAAACAGTCCAAACATGAATAAAACTTAGAATATTCATAAGGTGTTGTGGTCTCTAAGACTGGGACAAAGATTGTTCTAAAAACAAGTAATTGAAGTTGGCTAGGTGATACATGTTACATGATGTATTGGAAATACTGGACCTAGTCATTTTGGTCTGAGTTCTGCAAAAGCAATTTATCTTTCATCTCAGCGTGGCCATCACACTCTCTTCACTCGGTAATTGTGCATAAATCCAGGTGGTGTTCAGCTGGAGTTGAAGTTGGTTGAAATCATACAAAAATGATTGTGCGCTAGGTTGTTTGTGTAAAGTACTGTCTTCCTGCTCAGCAGAGCTCTGAAAACAGTAATTGACAGGCTTTTGGTGTTGAATTTTATCCCTCTAGACCTTTGAAAGTGGGCAAGAAAAAGCTAAGTTTGTCTTTTGGGGGTGGGTAGGGCGGGGGGCATTTCTTTTTGAATCTTAAAAAGAAAAATCTAATCTTCCCCTTATTCTCTGCATCCCATTCACCTTTCAGTTGGCTGTAATGTAACGCCTAGGTCACTTTCTTTTATTTTCCAGTTACATCTTCTCATACTTCAGTGCCTCCAGAGTGGACAATGGCATTTCTAGTATTACAGTCAGATAACCATTTAAAGGTTTTATTTATTTATTTCTAGAGAGAAGGGAAGGAAGGGAGAAAGAGAGGGAGAGAAACATCACTGCGTGAGAAACACATTGATCGGTTGCCTCTTGCACGCCCCCAACTGGGGACCTGGCCCGCAACCCAGGCATGTGCCCTATTGCGAATCGAACCAGCAACTTTTCAGTTTGCAGGCGGGAATTCAATCCACTGAGCCACATCAGCCAGGGTGCGGTCAGATAACCATTTAAACAGGAACTTGGCGGTGAAGGTCCATGGATTGTTACAAAGCAGGTCCTGTGTTTGAGCCCTTCCTGTAGAGCAGTGTTTCTCAAACTTCATTGTCTAATGAACCACATGAGAATCTTGTTAAAAATACAGATTTTGATCGAGTAGGTTTGGAACAGAGCTTGAGATTATGCATTTCTTCTGAGTTCCCAAGTGTGAAGCCATTGCTGGTCCAAGGACCCCACTTTGACTAGCAAGGCCTTAAAAAGCAGTAGTAGCCCTTAACCCTCATAGTCACCAGGGGAGTTTTCAAAAAACGTGATGCCAGGAATTCCTGCTTCAGTTAGTCTGGGGTAGAGCCAGGCATCTCATTTTCCCAGTGTTCCCCAGTGATTCTGACATGCGGCCTTGGTTGAGGATCAGTGCCTTTGGGAGGACTGGGATCTTGTCTTTGCCCGAGCGCCTGATGTGGTAAACCTGGGAAAAGGTGTCTCATCAGTATTTGAAACTCTGAATGCTCTTTAGTGCAGCCTGAGAACCACAGGCTTTTCTTCGGCTCTGAACTCTCATTGAGTGGATTCAGACCTTTTGAAACTCAGCAGTTTCCGACGGCAGCATTTGTAATGCAGTCCTCTGGTTGTGGTCAGGAGTGCAGAGATGTTCTGAGAGAGAATCTGCTCTTCCACCTCACTGGTAACACTACCAAGAGAAGAGAGAGTCAGCCTGTCTCAGTTCTTCCACGCAGATCGGTGTCCGGAGCAGAAGTAAAATGTCCTCCACATCAGTTGCAGGGTTGTCAATGACCAAGGGAGCGTTGGCCTGAAAGCCAATTTAGTGGACCTCCGGCTACTGATAGCGAAGGGCTCCCCGCTCCAGTAAGCTTATCGTAAACCCTTACATGTGACTGGGCTCTTGTCAGTAATAATGAACCACACACACGCACACACATCTGAAGATCTACTTTTCACACACTGCCCCTTGAGAGCTCAAGGTTTGGGGATTATGAGAAAGTTTCTCACAAAAGAAAGGGTTGGGGTGAGGCTTAGAACCGAGCTTTCTGTAAATTTCTGTCTTGTTTTATGCCTCTCCAAGGTGGGAATGTTACAATCTCTTTATCCTTGACCCTTTTGTGTTGCTTTTGATTAAAGACTAGTCTTGTAGGAATTCTAAAAGTGGTATTTTACTTTCTCAAGTTGGGGAGGGAGGTCTTTTTATCTATCAGCTTTGGGCTTTGGTTAAGCAATCTTGGACCACTCTTGTGGAAATTGTATTCAGTCAGCGAGCCAAATGACAGCAGACTCGCAAAAAAAACCAGATCTTATGGTTGTAATCACCCTGGGAGGCCTTCCGAAGGAATTGTCGTCCCCCAGCGTTTTCTCTGGCATTTCTGTTTCACATTGTCATTTTCTGTGATACGCCGCACAAGGAGGAAGACCGGTGACTGATTCTGTGGTTAAATGTTTTGTTTTGTTTTGTTTTAATCCCTTTAGGGTCTGGCCTCAACCTAGCATTTCCTTTCCTGTTGCTCCCCTTTGTACTAAGGTCATATATCTAAAATTTAAATGGGCCCTGTTTTCTGTGTCCCTGTGCTGCTGTGCACGCTGTTCCCTCTGTCTGAATAACAGCATTCCCATACTTCTGCAACACACAGGTTTGTAGCATCCCTTAGACATGGTTCAGATGCCAGCCCCTCTGTGGAACATCGGCCTGTCCTTCTGCTCTCTCTAACCCCTCACTGTCAGCTGGTTATTTTCTTTGTCCCTGTGGGATTTTACACCCCCAGTCTAGTATAGCATAGGGGACCATAATGTTTTTATGTGACAGTTTCTAAAAATTAAATTATAGACCTTTCAAAGGTAAGAATAGACTTGTATCTTTCACATAGTAGTAGGTATCGTATTAGTTGAGTTACATGAATGAGTAAATGAAAGAGGAAAAAATAGAAAGAACGTGCCCTGCTCTCTCCTTTTGGTAAAATTTTAATAAACTGGACTTCTGAACCTCTACCACTTCAGGGTTAGCTTTAGTAAGGGATTCTTGGAAAATGTTGACATCTAATTTGGAGAAGGAAAAGACGAAAAATTTGTGTTGGAAATTTGTAGGGGTGAGTGGTAGCCAGTAGCCAAGCAGCTTTTTGGGTGTGCATGGGGCAGTGAGACGTCTCCGTGTGCACTGTGTCCTAGTGGTTGCTCTTCCTTCTGTAATCATAAAAGGGATTCTAGAAAGGCTCTTTATGTTTTTCCAAATATCCCCTTCTTTGACATTAGTTGAGGTATTCTGTTGGTCTTGGAAAAGAAAGTTCACTTATTATTCCAAATCTGAAATAATAGCTGCTCTTTCCATAATGCGATGATGCAAATTCCCAGGTGAGAATATTGGGTTTGGTGAGTTACATTTCAGACCACTTATAGAATCAGTCATTTGACACCTAGTCCCAGCAGGGATTTTGCTGATTTTAGCTAATCTCTTCCTTTGCACCTTTCTTTGCATTGCAGTTCCAAAACCCAGAATTGATTTTTATTTCTAGAATTGCATCCTTTATTGGGCATGTGTTGAAATACCAGTTGTATCAAAATAAAACAAAAAAGGGCTTAATTGCAAATAATTGAGTAGTGCTGATTTAAAAGCCCTTTCCTAAATCCTTTCCACAGTACAGTTGGTGTGGTTTTTCTCCAGCCCAGTTTTTTTTGTTAAGAAAAAAAAAAAAAACAATGTGCCGGGGCTGTTCTAGAAAGCCAGCTGATAAGTTCACCCTTGCCCTTCTTCCATACTCTTCTACTGGGTCCCCGTGCCCCACGCCAGTTTTGGACACAAGCCCTTTGCTGTTGTGATGGGAAAGGAGCTCTTACCCGAGTTTTGGTGTCAGGTCAGTGCAAAGGTTAGAGATGGCCAGGTCACACTGGCTGAAGAGAACTGTGGGTCACTGTGGCCAGGTACTGCTGCTGCTCGCCCGTGTAACCCTTGAGCAGAGGGAAGAACTGACAACTTACGGGAATGGATGCCCCTGAGGCAAAAACCTCGTTTTGATCTTTAGATTGCATACTGGTAAACTTTTGGGAAGAAAAAGACACTCATAATGTACCTCTATATTGTGCTGGCAAAGAATCGGGTATTGTTTGGGGCTGCCTTTCATGAGGGTGCTGTTGGAACCCATCATAAGATTATCCTGAAACCCTTTAATTGTTTAAAGCTCTGCATGGGTGAAGAAGAATTTTGCTCTGGAGCTTGTATTTTCTTCATTTCATCTGTACCTCCTCTCTTGCCATTTTTTCTAAAAGGAGGGACTAAATCAGTCAGTGCTTCATGATGCCTGCCTTTCCCTATTGGTTGTCCCCACCATTTATGCACCTTTTGTTACTCATTTCAGAAAGATTTCCGAGTACAGGAACTCCCACTGGCCCGTATTAAGAAGATTATGAAACTGGATGAAGATGTGAAGGTAAATTCACATTCATTTTTATTTATTTATATTGAAGCTAAATTGGGTAGTTACTGCTCATTTCCCTGGAGCTCAAAGTTTAATTAAACAAAAATTGAAAATATTGTTATTGTTGCTTTTTTATTTGGTTCCTCATAAAATTGTTAAGTGAGCGGAAATTGAACAATTTTAGTTATTATGTGGTGCTTCCCTGAAATAAGGGATATCCTGTTTTCTAGATGTTGAAAAGATGCTGAGTGCTTTTTGAGTTACCCCGTTCTTTTCAGCATGTAGTGTCAACATGTAGCATCAAATCAACAGGACGATGCCATCTTCTGAGCATCTTGTTACAATCTCATTTGTTGGGCTGAGCTGTAAGAAAGTTTGATAGTGATACTGCATCTGTGAGTTATTTTACACAAATAATACTTGTGAGAGGGTTTATTTGGAGGTGGCCCTTACTGTATTCCTGGAAGTCCACCACCTGGTACAAGTGTCTCAGAAAAAGAGCCACTCTCTTGCCATACCATTCAGAACCAGTGGTCCCGTGTGTTTGTAGAGAGCCAACAGGTCACAGCAGTTCTGCCTTCTGCTGGCTCACTTCCTCCTCGTGGCAGCCCTGGGAGATTCAGTAGAATAAGAATCACTAGTTTCTCTGAGAAAAGCTGTCACAAATTATAATTAACTTTAGAAGGACAAATTAAATGTTTATAAATTAAAGATCAAAGGCATATTACCAGGTAAACCTGGGGTACAAAAAAAAAAGAACTATTAGTTTCATTTTACAGATAGGAAATAGACAAAAAGGTTAAAGTGACTTGCCCAGGATCTGAGAACTGATCCCAATACTCATCTTCTGCTTTCTTAGCTCCAGAGCTCTTCCCGCCGCCCTGCCCTGTGCAGACCGCCTCACCGGGGCCAGGGCCTGTCTGGCCAGCTTTGCTACAGCCCTTGAACACTTACTGTGCTCCAGGCCCTGCGCTGGGTGCTTTTACACACAGTGTCATCTCATGTGGTTCCCACAGCCCTGAAAGGTTGTCCTCTCTTTCAGGGCAGGCAAAATAAAGCCCAAAAGAATGGGAAGCCAGAGGTTTTGCATGAATCCATTGACTCTCAAACTCACCGTGTTCCCCACTTTTCCTCTCCTTGGATTATACCACTTACTTGGATTATACGATTTAAGGCCTTGGACAAGTTATGATTTCACCTCTCCTAAACCCTAGTTTCTCCAAAAGGCTATCAATGAGAGTAAGAAAGTGCATGGTGGGTGCTGGATAAATATTCTTTCTCCCTCTTCCCTTCTGCCTGCATTGTCCCTGCTTGTGGGTTTATTTTACGTTGGAATCTCTGAGGCTACCACCTCTCATTTTCCAGCCCTTGCCCCATAGTCCAGTGACAGGACGTGAGGTGAGGGCCAACCGTGGCTGGAATGACTTGCCAGCAACTGACACGGAGGGCCTCCGTCTGTTGCAGATGATCAGCGCAGAAGCCCCTGTGCTCTTTGCCAAGGCAGCCCAGATTTTCATCACAGAGTTGACTCTTCGAGCCTGGATCCACACAGAGGATAATAAGCGCCGGACTCTCCAGGTAATTTTGTGGACTGACACTGGGGAAACTGGGCAAGCAGCTGCCTTTGCCTGCCTCTCTCGCATGGGTTTGGACCGAAGATTCTTCTGCCTGAGGCCTCTGCCAAGCTGATATGTGTACTGGTACCTTCCTCCGCTGTTTGGGGGCAGGCATATCTTACAACCATGATAGTATTTCCCCACCAGGATTTTTATTTTAATTAATTAACTTATTTTTAAAGATTTTATTTATTTACTCTTAGAGGGAAAGGGAAAGAGAAAGAGAGGCAGAGAAACATTAATGTAAGTGAGTAACATCAATCACCTGGACCACCCCAACTGGCGATCACAACAACCCAGGCATGTGCCCCAGCTGGGACTCTAACCAGCGGCCTTTTGCCTTGTGGGACAGTGCCCAACCAGCTGAGCCACACTGGACAGGGCAACCCCACCAAGATTTTAGTTTCCAACTCTCCCATGGTTTTCACAACTCAGTGACTGAACTGTTCATTTGGCAAGCCCTCACTCCAAACAGAGGTAGGAGTGACACTTATCTGTTTCCAGATGTAAACAATTTCTGGTTGGCAGCCTTGAGAGACTCCAGGAAAGGACAATCCCAGGAAGAATCCGTTTTAGTAACCTCATTAGCCTTTTTGTTCCTTGTCTGCTTTCCTGGGAATCTTTTTCCTCTTCTTTGTTCTCTTTTTATTTTAATCCAGGAAGTCAGCATTTATATTGTATGAAGCCCCCTTGGTCGTTGGCTCTAGAGGCTCTTTCCTCAACAGTCAGGCCCTAGCTCTTGAAGGAGAGGTTTCCCAGACAAAAGAGGAAGGGTGTAACTGATACAAGAGAATGACAGTGTTTTAATAACAAAGTCAAGAAAGTACGGTACTCTGCTGTGTAATGCACGCTTTTTTGCCCACATCTTTGAGGGCAAAATAAGGATGTGCGTTATACGTGGCTAATACCTAAAATACCTTGAATCTGTTATTGTGTTTTGTAATTATTTGTTACGTAAAATTTCTTATACCATAATATATTAAAAGTAAATGCTAAAATTCCTTTATAATGCAAAAAACAAGCACCTAACTGTAAATAAATAAATAAATGAATGAATTAATTAATTAATTAAAAATTTTTAATGAAAGATTTTTTTTCCCTGAAAGTTTGTGCCAAAAACATGGGTGTACATTATATGCGGCAAAATATGGTAAACTATATTTTCTCCTCATTTCCTCTTACCTCCAGTTGAACATGCATGTATATATTCGTTTATTCTACACATACTTATTAAACACCCACAGTGTGCTGAACATGCTGAACACTGTTTTAGGTTCTGGAGATTAATATACAAAACAAAGATCCCTACTTCTGGGAATTCTACATTCTAGTGCAGGTAGACATGGAGAACTTACTTTGTGCTGCCTCGAAGGAATTCTGTAGATCTGGAGAGCCAGTTGAAGTCACCTTCAAGATCAATTAAGATTAAAAAGTAAAATGGGCAAAACACTTGAATGGGCACTTTAAAAAAGATTCCAAATGACCAGTAAACATGAAAAGGTGCATAACATTGTTTTGTCGCCTGGGAAATACAAATTAAAAACACAGTGAGATACTGGCTTATACCTATAGAATGTCTAAAACTTTTTTTAAAGGCCAACGATACCAGGTGTTGGTGAGGAAATGGAATGACAGAACGCATTACCGCTGGTGAGAGTGTAAAGTGGGACAGTCACTTTGGAATACTATCTGACACCTTCTAGTAAAGTTAAACATGTCCCTGCTCTCTGCCTTGGCCATTCTGTTCTTAGTTACACTCTCAAAAGTGTGGACATTCTTGTATAAAAACCTTCATACCCAACAAATGAGTGCATCATGAGTGGAACCACAAATGAGCGTCTCTGTGCCTCCCTCCCTCTCTCCCTTGAAAATCAATAAATTAAAAAATGTATATTCAAACCAACCTTATATAATAGTCAAAAACTAGAAACAACTCAAATATTCATCTAGATAGGAATATTTTTTTAAATTGTTACATTCTGCCCTGACCAGTGTGGCCCAGTTGGTTGGGTGCTGTCCCACAGAGGGAAAAGTCGCGGGTTTGATTCCTGGTCAGGGCACATGCCTGGGTTGCAAGTTCAGTCCCTCATAGAGCATGTATGCGAGGCAGCTGATCAGTGTTTCTCAAATTGATGTTTCTCTCCCTCTCTTTCTCCCCCCCTTCCCCTCTCTCTCAAACTAAATAATTAAAATCTTGAAAAAATAAAATAAAAATTTTATATATTTGTAAAATGAATTACTGTTCAACGATAAAAGAAACTATTGATCTATACAACAACATGGATGAATATAAAAAATACTGTGTCAGGCAAAAGAAACTAAAGAAAAAAATGACATAGCACAGGATACTGTGTACTGCCCATGGTGACGGAAATCAGAATTGTGGTTGCTTCAGATTAGGGGTGTGGGTAATTGGCTGGGAATCTTCTTATCTGAGAGGTAGCTGCCTGGGTGTATTGTATTTATTAAAATTCATCCAGCTGTGTACTTAAGATTTTCATATTTTACTGTATATGAGTAATAATTCAGTAAAATATTGACACTTAAAAAGGTGAAATAAAAATGTTAAAAAGACCAATTTAAATATATTTGTGTTTCCAAAATACTGTAGAACACTTTGGTGTATTTTTGGAGATTATTATTTCTCCCCCCTGCCCCCATTCCATCCGTAGATGAGCTATTTAGATAGCTTCGAGTAGGTGACATCATCAGGAATGTGATACTATATTGTACTAATTGTAAATAAGTCCTGGCAGCTTTAAGGCGAGCCCTGCTTCGGTAGGATGGGTTTATCATCAAGCTGGTGGTTGGCAAGAATGGTGGACTAGAGTTTTGCATTTCAGTGGCATGGGGCCATCACAGAGACAAGGAAAGGAAAAAACAGAAAATTTCCATCCCCTCCTCTTTAGTCTGATGAGTCACCTTCTCTGAAGATGTGATATGTAGAGGCTGCTAAGGATTTCTGTTAGTGAGCTGACATTTCTCTCCCTGCATTTGATAATGAAAAACTTCAAACGTAAGCAGAGTTTACAGTGAACGCCTGTATACTGATCACCCGGATCTGACCATTAAAACTTTGCTTGTTTTATCCCTGTATCTATCCCTCTGTCCATCAAGTCATCTATTTTTAAATGAATTTCAAAGTTTACTTTTCCCTAAATACTTGAATGTGCATATCACTCACTAGTGTTCACTCTTTTTCCCTGTTTTTTTCTTTAAAATGTTTATATAGTGTTAGTATGTTGGGTTTTAGTAAAAAAAAAAATCCTTTAATTTTATTATTTAAAGGAAGTGTGTGTCACTCTTAGAAGCCCATTGGAGCAGACCTCAATTTCAGTCATTAGCTGACTCCCGTGTTCTCTGCCCACCTGAGCCTCTGCTCTGGTACCTTCAGAATTCCAGTGTTTCTATCAGGTTAAACAAGATTTAAGCCATGGATCTAACATTATGATTTTGAATTCCAAAATAAAAATTATGGTAGTACAAATCAGTTACCAGAAAATAGTGCAAAAAGTTATTGAATTAGGATTTCAGCCAGGAGATTCAAAATAGATTTTAACTACTTATAAACCAAAGAGGCAAAATATTACTCAGTGCCTTAAAAATGTTATTAGAGTGAATGATAGCCTAACTTCGCTAACACATAATTACCAGAACCCTGTCCCTTGAGGTTGCTAGATCTGTGCAGTTTTAGCTGGAGGGCCATGATTTAACTATCTTGAGGAGGACCTTGGGGCAGCACCCAGCAGAGGCAGTAATAGTTGGAGGCTCGAATATCTGGCTTGTGGAGCGCGAGCTGCAGGGAGCTCTGTTTTGTCAACTTTTTAGATGTCTTGCCCTCACGTCTGATCATTCAAGGTCTGTGAGAGTTTGGCTGTGCTTGTTTCGGCTGTAGACTTGGCCATGGGTACTTAGTTTGGCTTAGAAGTCATCGTCTTGTCTTACTTGTAGTTGGAGGGTATAAAGCTGGGTGAACTAGTTTCTCCTCAGGCTAATTTTTCACCTTGCTTTTCTTTGTTACAGAGGAATGATATCGCCATGGCAATTACAAAATTTGATCAGTTTGACTTTCTCATCGATATTGTTCCAAGAGATGAACTAAAACCTCCAAAGCGTCAGGTGAGCTGGGAAGGCGTTGCTGCTACTGCTGACTGAAGAGCACCTTGCGTGTGGGTGTCAGATAACGCCCCTTTCCTCTCTCAGCACAAGTCATTGCTGTTCCTTTTGCTTCTCCTTCTCTAGACCAGATCCATCCTTGACATCTCCTTCCGTTGCTCATTTATGGATACTTTTAACTCGGTGCTGCTGAGGTGGTATTTCAGTGAAAGTAGGCAGTGAAAGTTAAAGACTTTGGTTATAAACAGTAAAGTAAAGCTCATTTCAGGGTATCCTAGGAAGCCTATCAGAGTTCTTCGTCTGGGATGGGCGAACATGCTCAGTGAGGTGCAGATCTTAGATTTTCAGGAACCAGCCTCTCTCTGTGCACAGTGGTGTTTGGAGTGGGTGGACGTGGGTTTTCTCCCACTCTTGGTTGTGGTTCTCCGTGTAGTGCTCTGGCTACACAGTAGAGTTACCTGCTAGGCTTTAAAAAAGTACCAGTGCCCAGGGTGCACACCACACCAGCTGAATCAGAACCTGAGATGGGGAGGCCCTGGCATCGTGGCTTTTTAAAGCTCCCCAGATGCTTTTAATGTGCAACCAAATTTGAGAACCACCACTTAAGCCGTTTTCTAAGCAGTCACTGGAAAGAATGTGAATGTCTGTCTGCCTTTCCCTCGCTTCTGCCCGCCCCTCTCCAAAGGTCACACCAGCTATTTTTTCAGCACTTTGGGTGCGTAAAGCTCTTAATTGTGATTGTAATAGACCCCTCTCCTGAATAACTCATTGTTTCAGGCACACAGATTGCATGACTCACCAGGTGTAGTGGAGATACTTGGGGAACAGTGGCAGAGTTTGGCAGGAGCAAAGCTGGGCCTTACTCTGCTTGCTTTGTTTTGTTAATAAAATTTTAAGTGGTTTTAATGAATTATTTCATAGTACATTATCCTCAGAAACAGAGTCATTCTCTGATTCCCATGCTGTCTCATATTAATAATCAGAAAGTGTAGGAGAAGTGGGTGTCTTAAAGGACATTTGTAATCCTGACCCTTTGGATTAGCCAGCCCTCTGTCACCTCCTTACTAAAGCAGGGAGCCTCACTGCGTCTCCGTTCTTTCTGGGCAGTCTTTGCTACTGTAAACATCCTTGACTGGAAGCTGTAAGGTGTTCAGAGGAGCTTTCAGTCGGATGTTTACAGCGGCAGGCTGCCACGGTCGTCCCTGGCTGCGCATCGCCTCTGAACCATTGCAGGTTAGTGCCCATGGGCTCCCTTCCTCCTCTTGGGGTGCGTCCCTCCTCTTTGAGAAGTCACTCTGGCAAGAACTCAGACCATTTCTCATCCTGCAAAACAAGTGATACGACACATGCTCTCCTTGCTGGAATTTGTTTCAGGAGCCCCCTTCAAAAACAAGGGGGTGAGATCCCTGACAAAATCAGGCCTGGCTCCTGCTCCTTGTGCTGACTCCTGCTTGTTCTCTGTGGGCTGCCTGTTGAACCAGTTGGCTGAAGAGAAGGGTCATGTCCCGTCCCTTCCTCCAAAGTCCTCAGGACTTGGCTCTCTTAGGGTGTTAGACAGCTCCTTGTTCCATCCTACCCTGACTCAAAATGCAGTGATCCGTTTCTTTAAAGTGTGTCTGGCTGCAGCAGCTCCTTGCTGTCTGGATTCAGTTCTTTGTAGGTATTCAAGCCATTGATTGGCATCCTATTCGGGACAGCTGCTGCCTGGCCTTTGAAAGGCTGAGATTGCTGAAAAGTGGTATGAAGTTCTAAGGCACTTTTAATCTTCTGTGGACATGGTTTTCCCAAGCTCCAAATTGGCTGGCATCTCCTTAAGTCCTTGAAAAAGCACCCATTCTCCAAAATTCACCTTTCTGAAGGAGGCAGCAGTTCACTGTTGCTACCGAAGCGACTGTGCTTTTTTCCAGTCTGGGGCGGGCTGCACTACACTATAGTGATGGCCCTAGGAGGGGATGCAGCTCGTTCTCTGGCTTCGTCAGTCAGTCTCCACTTCTGAACACATTCTAAGAGCAAGCCCTCTGGCAGGGGAGGCCATTGCTACAGCTGGGCAAGTGCCCTGTTCTGAATTGATCCAGTCATGGCAAGATGGTTCTGGCACTTGGGATGATGTTTCCCTGCTGGGAGAAGGAACTATCTGCAAATGTTGAGTGGGGGATCTAAGGCCCTTGGCTTCTCAGAGGTGCTTGGGAATTTCTCTTGTTCTTCAGAGAAGAAAGTAGAAACTATTTGAAAGCAGAAGGTAGTTGAGGCCTGACTTCTAGCCCACTAAAGCTATGAGTTGAAAGTTCCTGCCCATTAAAATACCATTTTCTCTTCACCCATCTCTTTAAACCAAGCATAACCATTCCCTTGCTAGCTTGACCTCCATTGGCCGAGTGGAAATTCGTAATGCTGAAGAACCTCAGGTCTGTCTCCTCCCATTCCAGTGACTGGAGCATAGTCATGCACTCCTCACAGTGTAAACCCAAGCAGCTCTGCGTGACAGAGTGTCCTGGACGCTGCCTGGTTCATAAGTTAATGGGAGGGTCTCTTACAGCTTTCGGCGAGGGGCGTTTTGGCTTCTGAAAGGGGTATTTAAAGGGTTTGCTTTTCTTTTTGTTTTTGTTTTTTAAAGATTGTATTTGTTTACTTGTAGAAAGAGTGAAAGGGAGGGAGACAGAGAGCGAAACATCAATGTGTGAGAGATACATCAATTGATTGGTTGCTTTGCCCCCAGTTGGGTCCAGGCCCCCAACCCAGGCATGTGCCCCAGCCAGGAACTGAACCTGTGATCTTTTTGCTCACAGCCAGGGCTAAAGGGTTTGCTTTTTGACAAAGAAGACCATACTCACTTATAGATCAGCAGCAGTCAGGAATAACTGGACACAGAGCAATCACAGGTCAGGGCTTGGAAATGCCGGTGTCTCCTACCCACTGACTTGGGTGGGGATGAGGCTGTGGGTAGGGTGGCTCTCATCTCTCTATACCTTCTCATCACCCAAGAGCCTTTTCAAGTTAGGTCTGGGCTTTAGTGATGATGTTTTTTATAAAGTGGGAAGGGAGATCTCAATGGAAAACAGTGAACTCTTTTCAAGAGCTTTGGAAAAGAGCAGTTCCTTGGCTAAGGAGTGTGTCGGTATTTTATCCCTGCCATAGCCAAGATCTCATTGACAAGACTGACATTGATGTATAACGGCAAGAAGTTGGAGTCAAAATGGAGGTGACATCGTCGTAGTCAAGTTGTTCTGGGAGCTGAGACCTAGATGAAACTGAAAGGGACCTCCTCATCTGCCTCAGCACGATCACATTCAGGGTTCAAACTGTTTGGGTCTGAAGTACAGAATGCAGTAGCCTGAAAAGTTGGTAAATGTTTGGGCACTAGCGCAGAAATCCAGCGGGTCACAAGTGTTCTTCCTCGGCTGGGTAGAGCTCATCGGGGAACTTGGTCATGCAGAGACCCAAGTTTCTCAGAGGCGAGATACCAGGAGGCCTATTTTTGGTATCCGGGGGCCCCCCAGTCACCAGGCAAACCAAAGAACACCCAACTCTGTTCCACGGGGGACACGAGCTTCTTCTTGCACTAGACCACAAGATCCTAGAGGCAGCAAAGAGAGTTTAGGGACTCCTTTTCTATTGGTAATAGCTGTTGTGTTCAAGAGACTTTGTCCTACTATCAGCTTGAGTTTAAAAAAAAAGTACAGGCATACCTTGGAGATACTGGGGGTTTGGCTCTAGACCACCACAGTAAAGTGAGTATAGGCATCCTGGGGATACTGCGGGTTTGATTCCAGACCACCATAATAAAGCAAGTATCTCAGTAAAGTGAGTTGGAATCGTTTTACTGGTGGAGGGTCTTGCCTTCAGTTCGTTTAAAAAACCTGAACACCTGGAAGCACAACAAAGTGAAGCACAATAAAACGCTGTGTGCCCGCACTTTACTGTCTCTGACTGGCTGCCTGGCTCTGTGAAGCCCTTCCCGCTCAGCAGGTGCTTATTGGGTGCCTATAAGGGAATGAACAGCCGGGGCGGTGGAGAGCAAGAGAGAGCTAGGCTCTGCCCTAGTGGGGCTTCTGTTCTACCAGGGAAAGCAGTGACTTAGGCAAGCAAGGACAAAACGTGTAATGAGGAAGGGGCTGGAGCACAGATTACAGCCCCTAACCCAATGAGGGGATGCGGTCAATACCAACTTTGTGCATGTCACTTGGGGGAGCTTTGAGGTGGGCCATAGGGTCTCTCTACCTTGAAGAAGTGTCTTTTCCTCTTTCTTTGAACCTGGCAAATTTGGTCCAGAACAAGGGAGTGAGTAAATTTAGCTGGTTTCTTTTGCTCAGCCAGCCCAAGTTGTATGTTTCTGTTGTTTTTGTTGTCCCAGGCAGGGTCACCGTGTGTCACAGGGCCCTCCGGAGCAGATGCCGATCTCTGTCAGTGGTCAGGGGTGGCCGACCCTGGACCCTCAGGCTCTAACCATGCCGTAGTGCGTGTAAACATCCTACACTCTCAGCTGTGAGCTCAAGGTGGCTGGGAGAGGGTTGTTTACTCCTTCTGCCATGGAAAACGTCAGCTGAAGAAGGAACAGTCTCTTCACCGGGCAGACCGGACAGAATGCGACCTCCCTAGTCAGCCAAGGCGGCACCCCAGCGGAGAGCTGTCCCTCAGGCCCCCTGGGTTGCGCTTCTGTGGCTAAGTACAACCAGCACCAGATGTGACACTGGATAGACGTGGCCCTCAGTGACCCCAGAGCTCTCAACATGCTATGAAACGCTGGGCACTCCCCTACTAAAATTTCAACCCAGGAAAAAAGTCCCTTGTCCCTTTTCCCTGCTCGATCTCTCCTGCGGTGGTGGGAATGAAATAAGGAGAGTGCTGCCTGCCTGTTTGGGAGATTGGGAACCGACAGAGAACATGGCGTTCAGGGAGCATCTTCCAGTGCTCGCAGTTAGCACTGTCCTCCGGTCCCAGCCCCGACCGCATTCACTGACAAGCAGTGCTGGTGCGTGGCTTCTGGTAACAGTAATCATTTGCCCATTTGTAACTCATTGCGCAATGGGTGATAACTCTGTTCTTTGGAAAATTGGCTGTATGTTTTGTGAAGTCTATGGAATCTGTTATTTTTAGTTTGATTTAGCCCAACTGGCCTCTTCGAATTCCACTTCCCCTTGGCTTCAAATGTGGAGAGCTCAGCATTCAGCAGGCAACTGCACAGAGCCCATTTGGGGGAAGAATGGAAATTCACTCTGGTGGCTGCTGAGTTGGTTCTTTTCTTCTTACCTACCTCTCCTTCTACCCCACAGGAGGAGGTGCGCCAGTCTGTGACTCCTGCCGAGCCGGTCCAGTACTACTTCACGCTGGCTCAGCAGCCCACTGCCGTCCAAGTCCAGGGGCAGCAGCAAGGCCAGCAGACCACCAGTTCCACCACCACCATCCAGCCTGGGCAGATCATCATTGCGCAGCCTCAGCAGGGCCAGGTCTGTGCACTGCAGAGGGGACCTGCCCAGCAAGATAGGACTCCTGGGTTTGGGATGGCAAAAGCTTGACCAGGGCAGAGAGGTACTCAGACCATTACAGAGCACTGGGTTTAAAGTCTGGAAACCTGGCTGCTCCCCAGACTCAGCTGCTGAGGTGACATGACACCCTGATATGTCTGGACCCTGGTTTCCTAATGGGTCAAATGAGGGAAGGATAGTGGACAAGATGTTTTTCATGATCCTTATGAGCTAAGAAGTTTTAGAAGGAAAAACTGTACAGCGCCCCCACAAGGAGTGGCATCCCAGCAAAAGACGTTTAGACTGGACTCCAGGCCTGCTGTCTGTGTACCTGCCTCAGAGCTGGAATTTGTATTCCTAAAGGGGGGATCAGGCCTGTACTCCCCCACCGTGCTCCCCATCACTGGTCTCCTGCCGTGGTTGTGTCACGTGACCGTCTTTTTTACAGCGGTCTTCCGAAGGCTGCCACTCCCCAGTGCGGTCGCCGTGAGTGCGGTCGCGCCGGGTTTGTTGGGGTCAGGAGAAGCCGCGGAAGACTCTGCTGTCTCGTCTCGGGATCCAGATTTCCTGTCAGTCGTTAATTTTTTTAGTTGTCAAACACTGATCGTCCTCTGCGGGTGAAGTTCTGTGCTCTGTGTCGGGGGCACGAGCATGAACAAAACAGGCTCTGTCTTTAGGAATTCAGAATCTCATTGGGGCTACAAATACAGATTACACCACCGTGTGGGAAGTGTCAGATGTTCTTGGGACTGTGTAGAGGGCGTTAGGGGAGCACGCCAGAAGGGTTACCTAACAGACGTGAGGAGGGTAGTAGACGAGGATGTCAGGGAAGGTTCCTAACGGAATAATACAAGGGGAGTCAAAGAGGGGAAGGAGGGCTTTCCCGTTAGAGGGCTCAGCACAAGCAGAGGCTTGGAGGTGAGCAACAGTACAGGGGAGGGATGAGAGGGTGTGGCACAGGGAACATCCAGGCGAGGCTGGTGAGACAGGCAGAGGACACAGCCTAGACAGCCTGGGGCATTCTAGGAAGGAGCTGGGTTTGTCTAGAAGAAAAGAATTGGAGTGTTGGTAGATTTAAATATGATTATGATTTTAGGATTTATTCCCTGCTCATTTTTTAATCTACGTAACACATCTATTAAGTGTGTGGTCTTTGCCAGACACCACGCTCGGCAGGAGGGGTTTAAAGATGAGTGCCGCCCAGTCCCTGCCTCAGGGAGCTCAGCACCGTGGGGCCTGCCCGACCTTCTTTGGCCCTTGCTTGTGCCTCTGCAGTGGTGAGAGTCTGACCTGCCGAAGGCTTTACCCCTTCACAGAGTGAACCTCAGAGGAGTCGGCTGGGGGTCGGCTCCGACTGATTGATCATCCTAAGACCCTCATGGCTGTTGTGCCCCAACAGCAAGGCACATCATACGTGACTTGATAGCTGCCAGGCTAACTCAATCCCTCATTTTCCTGAAAGGACTTAAAAATAGTTTGGAAATCCTCTCTGAGGAAAATTAAGTTGATAGAATATAGTGATGAGTTGGCAGTATGTTTTTTTTTTTTTTCTGGTCAGCAAGAATTTCATCTATTCTCTTCTCTGCCACTCTGGACACTTGCTCAGCTCGGAGCTGATAAGGCTTGTGAGGATGGTCCACTCGGTCTGTCCCAGCATCTCCCAGCTGTCATTTTGCTGTCTCATTGGTTCAGGGTGGCCTTGGCTGTGTGACAGCTCCCTGGACCTCTGTAGAAGTGGCTGTTTCAAGTTGAGTGCAGATAATCTTTACAGAAGAGAATATACACTAAAGTTGGAAGGAAAGCATATTTTGGTAAAGCAAATCCTGTATTTTCTGCCATAAATTGGTCTCTTTTATTCCTGGAGGCTTGGGGAATAGACCGAGTGGAAAGTCGCAGGGTGAGAACGAGTGTTTCCTGCTGTCCTAGCCCACGGTATGCATTTCTGCGTGGGTCCCTCCCCCCTCTCTCTTTCCCACCCTTCTCCAGCTTACAGTGGTTTCTCCTTACCTTGTGGTCCCTTGAAGCTCCTGTGTAGTTCCCGGGACACGTCCCTTCCCTTGCAACTTCCGGTGGGTAACGGCCCTGTGCGGTCAGAAAGGAGAGAGCGTCAGAGCAGCAGCACTGACGGAAGCCCGTGAGACCCCCAGGGCCTGTTGTTGAAGAGGGGAGAGAGCATATTCAAATCGGGGTTAGGGGTATAGGTGTAGTGTATGTATGTATTTATTTATTTTTATTCTTCACCTGAGGATATGTTTATTGATTTTTGATGGGGGCAGGGGGTGGTGGGAAGAGACATCAGTGTGAGAGAGAAACATCAGTCGGTTGCCTCCTGTGCGCACCCTGGCCAGGGATCAAACCCACATCCCAGGCACGTGCACTGACTGGGAATTGAACCTGCAACCTCTTGGTATATGTGACACCGCTCCAATCAACTGAACCACCTGGCCAGGGCTGTAGGTGTACTTTGAAAGGCTCTACCCTCTTAACCACCACCATCCCCTACCCCTGCCAGCACCAGATGAGCAAGATATGTTATAAAGGTCACATCAGGGGTAAAGTTTTGAGATTTGAAGAAAGGATTGACCTTTTTGACAGTTCAAGTCTTTACAGTCTCTCAAAGTAAGTTTCATAGGACTACAGTCCAGTAAATGTGTGTGAAAGACACCATCTGCAAAACCATATACATTAGACAGAATTTCTTAAATCTGAGCTTCCTGTTTTTCAGAAGTTAAAATTCTTTATTAAATTCTGTTACCTAAGGATAGCCTCAGTGAGGATCCAGGTGTTAACACTGCGAGGTGTCCAGTGCGTTCACCTGTTTGCCTCTCCCGTGGCAGCCGCACTGCGAGCCGGAGTGGCTAGCTGGCGTGGGCTGGAGCTGCCCCGCTGCCCCGGGGGGGGGGGGGGGGTGTGAAAACCAGCGTGCACTTGACTCTCCTTCCAGTGTCTTGCTGGCCTAACAAGTTGCTCAGGATTCTGAGTTCAGTAGATTCATACTGACCCCATTTTCCTTTTAGTTTGCCCTCCAAATTCTCCTGCTCCAGACTTGACTTGGGCCATTTCGCAAGTGAACTGTCATGGTTGCTTTTGATTCTTTTGTACCATGTGTACCTTACCATCATTGAAGTGGCTGTGAAAAGTTGCAACATTTGAAGTGTAGATGTGTTTTGGGCCTGGGCAAATAATATGTACTATGAGCCTAAAAATCAGACTGTTTCGTCTTTTATTTTGGTAACTTTCACAGTGCTTTAAGCCCAAAGGACTCTGTTGGTTGAGTACTATTTTTAGTGTTGAGGTGAGTTCGGGCATTCGTGGAGAAGGTTTGCTCCTAGTTAATCACTGGTTATTAGCCCCTTGGTTAGCCTACTGACTGAGCCATAGCTCAGTCAGCTTTCTTATGCCCCTTCTTTCCAGAGCACACCAGTGACCATGCAGGTTGGAGAAGGTCAGCAGGTGCAGATTGTCCAGGCCCAGCCGCAGGGTCAAGCCCAGCAGGCCCAGAGCGGCACTGGACAGACCATGCAGGTGATGCAGCAGATCATCACGAACACGGGGGAGATCCAGCAGATCCCGGTAAGCCCTGCCCTGCCTTGCCTCGAGGTCTGCATGGCACTCTGCTCAACAGTGTAACAGGAAGTACTTAAAGATTTTATATCTCCGTGTATGTGTATTATATGTCTGTGTGTACATACACACACACAACATTTTTTTAACCTATATTCCCATTACCGCAGACCACAATTTGCTTCACTGTATGCTCACTGCTTTCCTTTAACCCAGGTTCAAGTTTACCACTATGGGGCACCTCCTTTTAATTTGCCCTCATTCCATCTGTGCAGAGAAACCATCGTAACCACGATTCCATGCCAAGGCCCGAAGGCCCTGTGAGGCTGTCCTGTCTTTTGATGAGCAGAGAATAGGAGGGAGGTTTACAGGGAAGGCCATAAATACACTTGTTGCATATTCATGAGGCGGTTCCCAGTGGAGCCTGCAGCAAAGTGTATTTTTGGCTTTCATTTAACTTACCCATTCCTTCACTGTGGACTGCAGTTTCCTGTGTGCCTTGAGGGATTTCATTTCTTAGATTTGTACTTGTTCTTTTGTTAAAAATGTTCTTGTCTTAACACTTGCCATCTGTACATTGGTCATTTTGCCAACAAAAAAATGTAGAAAGTGAGTGACATGGAGCAGCCCTTCTGTTTCCTGCCCCTTACCCTTCCTATTGTAAATGAAATATAGGCAGGTCTAGAAATTCACTTGGACTTGATGAACCACTTCCTAGTATCCTCACTGATACTAGAAAGTATCATTGTAACTGTTCTTACTAAGGTAACAGAGTAATAGGCCAGAAAATACCTTAGGAAAGTGGAGTGTGTGTGTGTGTGTCTCTGTGTCTGTGCCTATCACTTTCTGTCTCATCTTGCGCGTGCTCGAGTGCATGCTGGCTTGCTCTTTCTCCCCCCTCCCTGTGTGTCTGACACACACACACACACACACACACACACACACACACGCAGCCCATCGGTTCCAGGTGCCTTGCCTCACTTTTTCAGCCACCAAGCCTCAGACCTCTCTCTTGAATGATTTTCACTCATGTGGAAGCTTCACAACAAATTCATTTCTGCCAGAGAGGAGTTCCCACTTTGCAGTAACTTCACCTTGAGTGTTTTTAACCCTGGGGAGCATGGGACTTTAGCACAGAAGGTTTGTTGTAGAATTCAGGACCTGGTCTTCATTGTTCTCACATAGGAGTCTGCACTTCTGAACTCATCAGTGTGCTTTCAGTAGTGATGACCTTCAGGAAGGGAATTTTGCTTCTCTTTTGAAAGCCCAAAAGGTAGACTTACTTGCTCTGTAGTTAATGTAAAAAGCTGTGAGGACCCCCAGACCGAGCCTTGTAGAGGACTGAGAGATATTACCAGATACCTAAATCGAAGCCTAAAAGAAGGGCATCTTCTAAGAACTGCTTGCAACTGTTTGGCTCACAGCTTTTCATTCACATCTGAGTTTCTGCAAAGAGCTCTTCCCAGCCAGGAAATGGAAAATCCCTGTGCCCGTCAGTAAACCTTCCCCCGTTCCTGGGATGAGGCTTCAGTCTTTCACCTCCTGTGCCTTGGCTGGAGTTTTGGTGACCCCTGGGACCGGCCCCCTCAGCCTCAGCACGTGAGCTCTCCCAAGCCCCCACCCAGTTGCCTTCAGCCCCATGAGCATCTTGGCACTGTTGCCTGGGAGCCGCATCGTGGGACTGAGGTGGGGAGGCGAGCTCGACCCTCCCGGCTTCCCAGCAGCTCCTCTCAGCGCAGTCTCAGGGAGTGAGTGACCGGGGGTCATGATATCGTGCCCTGTCTCCTTTGACTGGATTCTTCACAGGTTTTGGTTTTGTGGCTCCCTCCATCTTGCCTTAAGCAGACAGTTCTGGAATGGTTTACCAAAACTCCAGCAGTACTCTTTCTTGGTGGCTCTAGTCCTCTGAAGCTGGCGGCTTCAGAGGAGCAGTTCGACTTAATGCTGTGCGCAGGAGTGCAGCTCCCTCCTAGTAGTGTTTGCCTGGGGAAGTGAAGTTCCCTTCAGCGGCACTAGGTCTCGAAGGGGAACGTTAGCCACAAGAAAAGCCCATCCCCACAGTCGAGGCAGGCTGGGCAGCCGGGGAGCGTGGTGTCCGGTTCCCCCCCCCCCCCACACCCGAGAGACCAGCAAACCAGGTTTGCGAGAGAGAAACCAGGTTTGCTGGTCTCCTAGAGCCTCTTTCGCCCCTGCATCTCAGTGCGAGTGTCTGCAGGCCGCCTCTGCTGGCTCTCGTCTCTGCTGAGCCACCGATCCTTGAGTTGTAACTGCCTCGGTCCTTTCCTCACCCCACACTCAGATCACTAAAACTTTCATGGCACACTGGAGCGTTAAGAGCCTGAGTTAAGGCTTTTAGCACACAATTAAATGCAGCATGTGGTATTATTGTATTATCTGAGACTTAATCTTAAGCACGAGGGACTCGAAGGGCATTTTTGTAGCTTTGGTTTCCCATGATGGGTTTTTCTGTGAAAGGTTTATTGATTCAGCTTCCCCTTGGGAGGTGTTTGGCCAGAAGCTAGTGCTGAACACCAAGGATCCTAAAGTCCCACAGATGCCCCTGCTGGTCCTGGCTCCTGGGGACAGTGACCATAAAGCGGGTCAGCTTTTTCTTCCGGGATGTGCAGCATGGAGTGGGGTGTTCTGGGGCTGTGGTGCGGAGTGACGGCCATCTGCTCTGTGCTCCTGGCAGACACTGGAACTCCTCCGTGGTAGAGCAGCCACTCTGGGAACCCGGGCGGAGTGGTGTGGAGATGAGGGGGGAAAGGCCTACACCTGGGCTGCAAACGTTCTGATAATGTTCGACAGCCTTTAGGGCAAAACTCTTAAGATGAACTGAGCAAACAGCGAAGAGCCAAACGAAGGTGACAGGGTTCTCAGGAAATTTTTCAAAGTCCATTCAGGGAACACAGCCTTTTTCGTGTTGTATGACGTGCGGGGCGGGGGTGTGATGGTTTTGCTGGACCTCTGTTAAAAAGGGCCTTTTCAGGGTAGACTTCTTTGGGGGGCTCAGTGGAACAGGGGACATGAAGAGTGTGCCTGAGGTTGCACTCAGTCTCCTGTGGTCTTTTCGTCCCTGCCCCTGCCCCAGGTGCAGCTGAACACCGGCCAGCTGCAGTACATTCGCTTAGCCCAGCCTGTATCAGGCACCCAAGTCGTGCAGGGACAGATCCAGACGCTTGCCACCAATGCTCAACAGGTACGTGCCCCAGAGACAAAGGGCTTCAACTGGGGACCATCTGGGCTTCTGGCTGGAAAGGAGTGCTCAGCGCACAATTCTCTTGCTGTGTTACCTTCGGCAGGAGCCACCTCTGCACCTTGCATATTTATTGTGCACCCCAAGGCACAGCTGGGGTCTTTTGGAAGCTCATATTCAAAGGGTCTCTGTTGCCATGTTGTTGTGGGGGGACAAAGAAGCTCACGGCAGGGAAGTCTCCAGGATGCTTGGAGGAAGCCTGATGTTACTGCGTGCACGTCTGACCAGAAAGAAGCAGCAGCACTTTGACAGACTGCCTCGTTGTCAGGCTGAGTTCCCATCTTTAAAACTCAGCAGCTGTGTGTTCTGGCACCTCCTCTACCCTTTAGAAAGCTCACTTAGATTTTTAAAAAATATTTTATTTATTTATTTTTAGACAGAGGGGAAGGGAGGGAGAAAGAGAGGGAGAGAAACATCTATGTGTGGTTGCCTCTTACGTGCCTCCTGCTGGGTGCCTGGCTCATAACCTAAGCATGTGGCCTGACTGGGAATCGAACCAGTGACCCTTTGGTTTGCAGGCCAGTGCTCAATCCACTGAGCCACACCAGTGAGGGTGGCTTACTTAGATTTTATGCTAAAAATAAATCTACCTCCTCAGGCATCCTTAAGCAGTGATGCCCCCTCATCTTCTCTTATGTCCTAGGATATTTAAGGCTGCGAACCCCAGGTGCTGAGTGACTGCCTCCCTGGGCTTGGGGGTTAGAGAACGTTGGCATTGTAGAGGAACGGAGTGCTGGTCAAGGGGAAGCATTGTTAATGGTTTCTTTTGCCTCAGGCCCCAGAAAAAGCAGCGATCGTTTAAGAGCTGGCTCTGTCTGGCCCTGCTGCGTTTCTGGTGAGGCATCTATTGACAGCAGTGACAGAGCTGAGTGTGCAGAGCAGGTCTCCAAAGGTCTTGTTTGGGGAAATGGGAGGAATGAGCCAAAAGTAAGGCTTCTGAGTTCCATTAAATTTCAGGGATCCTTAAAGGCTCACATAAGGACTTGGGCTTTTTCCTAATTTCCTTGGTGCTCACTGACATGGAATCAGAGCTCAAGACTGGTCACACCTTTGGGTACCTCCCCCTCCCCCTTAAAAAAAAAAAAAAAACTTGTAAGATTCTAACCTGGGATCCAAAAAACTTTCTATGGCCTGGGGGTAGGAGGAAATGCAAAGGAACAGCTTTTGGTGTTCCCCCAGATGTCAGTTTTGGAACCAGAAACTGCAGCCACAGAGTGGGGAGAGTTGGGTACACGGTGGGGGTGGGGGTTGCTGTAATGTAAGAAGAGAGCACTGGAGGGTAGAGCATTTATGACAACAGATTGTGACAGCTGGTACTTCGTAGGTACTCAGTAAGTATTTTTTGAATGATGCTGAGTAAACAGTATGTAAATAGCATTTAAAATTAAATGAAACTTTCTTTTCAGATGAGGTAAAGATCAACCCTGCTGGCCACAGGGCACAGTTAACCTCATCTATGGGGAATATTTTCCATTTGCCTCAGGGTCATTCATTTATTCTGCAGACTCTTCTTGAATACTTAATTTGTACTAGGCGGTGGCTTAGCTCCTGCCCTCATGCAGCTTATAAACAGGACGAACAAACGAGGAACAACAGGACGAAACCTTCATGAAGCCTGTTTATGCCTGTCCCCTTCTTGCTCTGCATAGCTTCCTGGGTAGGCTGGATGGGTTGTTTTTGGCTGTGGCGAGGACACTTGAGAGGCCAGTCCTTACCTGGCAGGCTGGCTGTGCTGACTCCAGGAGGTGGTGCACAGAGGCCATTATCAGTCGAATGTTCCGTAGGCACACGCGGCACACCGGAGATGCTTCCGTCGTCTTGCTTGTCTGCCAAGCTGTCCCACAGCTGGCATTGTAGCGTGCATTTCTGCACGCCGACCAATTTCTTTTAAAGTCCACACCTAAGGTTTTAAGTGCACGTGATAAATGTTTTCCTTGCTTCCTCCCCCAACCCCTCCCATTTTGGCCCAGAGGGCTGCACGTGGCCGCCATCGGAAAAACTGCTTCATAGGTTTGCCACCAAGGCTTCCAGGGCCAAGGTCACCTGCTCGCCAGGGTGTTTCATATTCCAGTCAGATAATCTGGGTGATACGGGTTTGGTTTGGAGCCCACCTTCCAAGAGTGAAAGGGACCACTGACTGCCTTGCCCAGTAGTTGCAAACTGTCCTCACTGGCTGAAAGACTCTTAGGGCTTCTGCCCGAACAATAAATGTGTCCTCTCCGGTCAGCACCTAGGAGCTAGGTGTGTGTTTGATTTGAGTCTCAGGCACCAGAAAGACCTTGGGCCTGGGGGTAGTGAGTGGCCATTAATAGTACGTGGTCCCGGGTCCTCTGTGTGGTGTCAGCTCCGAGGAGCCTTCAGTGCTCCAGGGTGGGCAGGGACCCTTGCTCTGCTGCTGCTCATCAGGCACCTGCCCTGCACCAGGCCTTGTTCTGGGCACCTCGTACCCGCGGTTTCCCTTGATCTTTGCGGCCCCACTCCTGGATGGTGGGCTGCTGAACCAGGCCCTGCAGCTGACCTGCCTGCTCTGTCATCTTGATTCCTGCAGATTACACAGACTGAGGTCCAGCAAGGACAGCAGCAGTTCAGCCAGTTCACAGATGGACAGGTAGGACATCAGTGGGGGCGGGGCAAGGGGTTGGGGGCTGGGGCCTAGTGGATGACATCTGTGAGTTTGGATGGTTAGGGCAGCTGTCCCGTCCCGTCTTCTGTTAACAACGAGTGGACAGAAATTGTTAAAAACAAGTACAGTCTTTAATAAATCAACCTGTCCTTTAGGTTTATAGACTTGTGGGAGCTGAACATAACCTTAGACATTGTCTAACCCAAATCCCCAGTTTACAGATGAGTAGACCGAGCCCTAGAAATGGGACTTGCCCTGTCCATGCTCACTCAGCTGTCGTCGCAGACCCAGGACTAGAACACAGGTCTCTTTTCCCCTGTCTAGGACTAGTTTTTTTCCTAAGCCATGTTACTTTTTAATAGCATGGCTCAGTTGGAATGCAGAGAGCATGGGACCTCTTAGCCTCTCTCGGTGCCTGGAATTCAGTAATTCTAAAGCCACACAAGGACAGAACCTTCCCTGTTCCCTTGGCCCTCCCCTCATACTCTGGTCCTGGACAGCCCTGCAGACACAATGGGGTGACACGCCCAGACTCGTGTTCTCTGCTGCCCGAGGGAGGGGAGCTTCATCTCCCACCTCTGCTGGCACTAGGCACTGGGCTCACGTGCCAGGGCTTCTGGGGCCAGGGTCTTGGCTTTTGGTTTCTTTTGGGGACACCTGAGAAACCAAATACCCAGGTGATCCTAACCTCCCAAAGTGGCTCTGTGAGCATCTGCCTCACCCTTCACAGGTCTTGGCTGTAGGAAGTGTTTAATCCCAGGCGACCTCCTCAGCAGGGCCCATGTGGGAGATGCAGGGTCAGTGTAGCCTCCACCTGAGCCAGATACTCCAAGGAAAGGAGGAGAGGGGGTGATCCTGCTGTCCTTGCCAGTGAGGATTACTGAGAGTTGGGGAAATGCTGACTTCCAAGCTGCTGGTACAGTGGTTCGAATTGCTTGTGTTTGTCACAGAGAAACAGCGTGCAGCAAGCTCGAGGCTCTGAGCTAACGGGAGAGGCAGAGCCCAGAGAAGTGAAAGCCACAGGAAATGCAACTCCCTGCACCTCCTCCCCGCCCACTACACACACCCCCTCACACCGAGCTGGTGCCTCCTGTGTCTGCTGCCCCCACCCCCAGCAGAGCTCCACGTCCCCTCCTCCCTCCGACGCCTTGCAGTGGGTGGTGGTTGAAGTGTCTGGGGCCCCCAGCCAACTCGAGGCCCATAGGGAGCTGCATGCCCCTCTCCCAGGGGTGACCTCACTCTCTCCTCTCCACCCCTCGCAGCAGCTCTACCAGATCCAGCAAGTCACCATGCCTGCCGGCCAGGACCTCGCCCAGCCCATGTTCATCCAGTCAGCCAACCAGCCCTCCGACGGGCAGGCCCCCCAGGTGACCGGAGACTGAGGGCATGAGCTGGCAAGGCCAAGGACACCCAACACAATTTTTGCCATACAGCCCCAGGCAAGGGGCACAGCGTCCCTCCCCAGAGGACCCGCCGACCTCAGCACCGCCTGCAGGCTAGGACGCTGGTGCACTGCGCCCCACGCCTGGGGGCCGAGATTCTCCAACAGAAAGATGCAATATTTTTTATTTCCTCCTTTTCCATTTTTTCCCAAGGAATTGATATTTCAATATGTTGTGTGTCCAATGCTATGGAATGAAAATATTAAATAACATATTTATGGCATTTCTTGAAGAGTGTGGTTGAAGAAATATTTCTTGTTTTCCTTTTTTTGGTTCTCACCGCCACTTCTTGTTCGGAGCAAGTCTCCTAACAGGTGTATGTTATCTCCTGACTCTTGGAGCAGCTGCTGCCCCGGGATCTTCCACCTTGCTCTGTCTTCAGATTAAATTAGGTGAATGTGTGTGGCTCCCTCTTCACTGGTGTCCGCTCTCCTCTGGCTCTCGCCCCAGAGCTCTGCGTATGTGCATCCGGAGGCCGTGGAGACGTTCCTCGCGTTTAGGAGATGAGCTCATTTGTCATGGAGAGGGGGTGGCTTCACTCCTGGACCTCCTCCCCCGGGGACCCAAGGAGACTAGAGCTCTGCATTCACGACCGCCACCCCGTTCTTTATTTTTTAAATGCATTAAAAGTTGTGCTAGTCTCCTTTGCTGCATGGACTTCAAACTGCATAACATGCAATAATAAATCTCATTTTAGATAATTTAGAGTCTTGAGTTTCTGTATCTGGAAGCATTCGTGGGGCTGTTTTGCTTGGGAAAGGCTTGGAAAGGTTGGCTTGCCCTCAGGTTGGGAGTGTGTGAAGGAGGGGGGCCCCTGTGAAAAAAAGCTAAGGAAAACTTACTTTACGTATCTGATTCAGACTGAGGTCTTCACCTGATTTTAAAAATGAAATTCAGTAGGATCTATTTGCTTCTCAGAGGTCCCTGCCTGCCTTACTTTCTGGGCTACCACTGTGGGCAAGACTCAGTTATGTCCTGTTTGGCTGAGGGTCAAGAGAGCATCTGTCTTTGAGAAAGCCGTCTCGCTCCTTCAACCAAGGGCCCAGGTAAAGCCCTCCTCCCCAGCCTTGGCACAGCTCTTGAGTTGCCCACTGTGGCCACACCCTATAGCATCCGCCAAGGAGGGCAGCCCAAGCCCTTGTCCAGCAGCAGGTCATGAGAGGTCTGCAGCCAGGGCCTGTATTCTAATTGCAACAAGAGTAGAAAGAGCATTCTACTTCATTGACCACAGAGGCCCACAGCGAGCCGTCTCCCTTACCTTCACCACGCACCCTCAGCTAGAACGAGGCCCGTTGTGCGGGCAGGTCGGAGAACTGGATGCCGGGAGAAGTGGGTATTAATTTCTTCTCTGATGGTAATACACCATGAAACCTTGGGCATCTCCCTGCTCTGGGGGCTATCTGAAGGTGTGAGGTGGAGATGGGGAGGAGTCTTCCATGTTAGATGATTTCAGGTCTCACCCGGTGCCTTTATAAATTCCCTGCTGGCAGCCTTGGCAAGTACTTGGACATCTGTGTCATCCATTTCTTTCATTCTCAGCCACTTACTGAAGAGGACTTGCCCATTGAAAACGTACACAATGAAATAAAGTATGACGGGTAGAGTTCTGGAGAACATAATCGAGGAGGAGATTGGAATCACAGAAAACAAGGAATGTTCTGGCTGTGAGGAGCTGCTACAGAGTTGTTAGAACTGGGTTTCACATTTCGTCCTGGGCTTTGGGGCCACCAAAGCAAAAGACCCAGGGCCAGGTAAGATTCACATCATGAAAAGAAGAAAATATTCTTTTGCAAAAGCAAAGATTTTTTTTTTTCTAGTTTCAAGGTTTGGGATGCAGGGTGCCTCTCTGGGGTTGTCAGGGTGGTGGGGCAGGTGCCCTCACCATGGGGAGTCTTCCCCTGGCAAGAGTCAGGCAGCCCCACGGACGTCGGATTCCCAGGTTCAGTGCCCCCACTCCCATCCTGGACCTTTCTCTCAAGCGGGCTCACTGGCCTTTCCCACTGCTGCATCCAAACACGTGCTGCGTGCGTAGCCCTGTGAGCAAATGCAAGAGGAGAGGAAAGTCAAGTGCACAGAAGAGGCCCTGGCCTCAGGGGAAAGACAGGCTCAGCTGTTCATTTCGTGGCTCACCCACCCCATCGAGGCCGCCAAACTGTCCCACCCTGCTGCTCTGTGACTCATTCCTAAACACCCAAGCATAATCAGAAACGTGTGCCCGTCAGTGGGTCCCCACTTTCCGGTAGACTGCCGTAGACACGTTCTTACTTGGAGATGTTCGATCGGTTGTGATTGGCAGCAGCTTCCTTGCTGAGCACGTTCCCTTTAAATTTCCCCGCCAGCAGGGCCCATCTGGGTGTAAACAAACACTTCAGTGCAGCCCAAGACAGTCCCTATCTAATGCCCAACATGATCCCCTTACATCCGGAGCACTCTTTGAACATTTTTCCTAGCACTTGCAGCGCTTGTCCTCCATGTGATCCTCACGGTGACCCTGCAGGGGAGACAGGAAGAGGGATGGTGATCCCTGTGTGGCAGATGGAGACAGACATGGAGGCCCATAGAAGTGCAGTAACTTTCCCAAGGTCACTCCCTGAAAAGGGGCGGAGTTGAAACCAAAACACTGGATCCCCTGTGCATACATAGCTGCTTTTTCTGGCCAAAGATGGGGTGTGTGTGTGTGTGTGTGTGTGTAAGAGAACAAGGCTTTACTCAATGTGAACTGACTCCTTTTGCTCTGCCTCCCCAAATCTGCTGGCCCGGCCTTGAGTATATGTGAAATAAAGGAAGCAATCGGATCTGGTCGGTGGACAGCTGGTGGTTGGGGTAACTTTCCTGGAGGCTGATGCAGGAGCCTGGATGCCCCTGGGATTATCAACAGACCACCTGGCCGGCTTCCTTGCTGCTCAGTTTTCCTGAGGCCACAAGGGGGCAGCACGTAGCACTCACCCAAGTCTGGGAGGTGTCATGCCTCACTCTCACCCAACTTGAGACAATTCTAGGAACTATGGTGGCATGAGTAGATCCTTGGCCCCTTCTTGATTAAGACCCTTAACTTCTACCCTGGCTGGTGTAGCTCAGTGGATTGAGCTCGGGCTGCGAACCAGGCATCGCAGGTTCGATTCCCAGCCAGGGCACATGCCTAGGTTGCAGGCCATGGCCCCCAGCCACCGCACATTGATGTTTCTCTCTCTCTCTCTCCTTCTCCCTCCTTTCCCTCTCTAAAAATAAATAAATAAAATCTTAAAAAAAAAAAAAGAATGGGAACTGAAGTGGAGAATTGTTAAAAAAAAAAAAAAGACCCTTAACTTCTGAAGGGAGGGGTCTCCTTGGGGTAGCAGTGAGGGCTGGAAACACCCTTTCTAGAATATTACATCAGGGTAGGTGGTTAGATTTTAACAAGGATTTTCTGATGACCTAAGTTCATCCAAGTCCCTGTGTCCCCAGCTTTGTGTCTTTCCACCCTCCTCCCCACACTCTCTGCTCCTGCCACACTCAATTACTTGCTGGCCCCTGAACCGAGCTCCCATGTTTCCAAAATGTACTGGCCCCAGTGTCTGGAATGTCCTTTTCCAGTTATTGATCTCCTATACATCCATCAAGGCCCAGTTTAATGGCCCTTGCTGAGAAACCTCTAATTCCTGGAGCAGAGTTAGCAAAGACCTCTTCGACGTTCCCATAGCAACTTCTACAGCCTCTATTCTTAGTGCTCAAATACACAGTCATTCAGCAAATATTTCTTTGGCACTTTCTGTGTGTCAGACATTGTGAAGACAGATGAAAGCAAGCCAGCGAGGTTCATGCTGTCACGGAGCTTCTGTTGGGTTGGGGCAGAGGTGGGAGCAGGAATGAGAGAGAGAGGATAAACACGAGACAAGTTAGGCCCTAAAGAGACCCCCTGTCACTGTTAGAGTTTTCTGGTTTCGGCTGTCTTCTCCTCACCTCAAGGTCATCTCTGCACCTCCTGAGCCCAGCACAGGGCCTGGCACCGAAAGAACAATAGTAACCGATGAGCAAGTAAATGAACGTGAACCTGTCCCCGCAGCCAGCCTTCAACACCGCTCACATTCCCACCGCTGTTACTGTTGCTTTTTTCTTGGCAACTTTTTCTTGAGCACCGACCGTACGATCATACAATCATGCGCTGGAGGGCTGGCTGTGCTGTGCAGGTTATCCCTTTAAGAAATTTCTGTGAAGGAAAATATACCTAAAGCTTGGCACCTGAACGATCTCATTTCATCTTCGCATCCTCATTATAAGTAGATATTCTCCCCATTTTGTGAGTGAGAAACTGAGGCTCAAAGAGGTTAAGGAATTACCCAAGGGCACCAGCTGATTAAGTAGAGCCGGGTGCTTAAAGAAGCCTCCTGTCCCCGCCTGCTCAGCTCCATTGCTCTTGTCCTTACTGTTCACAATTCTTTTTCCTACAGAATAAGAGCTCTCCACCCCCAACTCCTGGGTAGGGACCTAGCCTTTGTCCCACCTCTCCAGCTATCCACAGGGATCTGTAAGCTAGCCTCTGACCTCCCGGGAGGAGAGGACTCCGGCAGAGAGGTCAAGTGCCTGCTCCCACGAGTATGGCTTCCTCTGGGTCCCCTGAGCCAGGCTGGCAGCCTTACACCCTAGTTTTTGTGCTGGGCTACTAACACAGCCCAGAAGAAAGGACAGGAGGGCAGCAAGTCTGGCACTCCAGGGCAGAACCTGAGGTGAGCTCCAGCTGGGCCAGGCTGGGCTGCGCTCCTTTGGCTGGCTGGTGCTGAGGAGAGGTAGGCCTGAAACAGGACCCAGCCTCCCCTGCAGCGCTGGCCCTCCACGAAGTCCCGCCGCCTCTCCCACTCCCCGCCCCGCCCCCAGGCCCCTGCGCCTCTCTTTCAGTGAAGAACTGTGAATCAGACGCTTTCTAAGATCTCGTTTGTGTCAACATGTCTTTATTTTGCTTTGTATTGAAATGATGGTTTGGCAATGTATGGAATTCTAAGTCCACAGTTATTTGCCATCAGCATTCTGAAGATACTATTTCATTGTCTTTTGGCAAAATCTGTTGTTGCTGATGAGAAGCTCACTGTCAATTCAATTATTGGACCTTTGTAGATAAGCGATCTTTTCTCTCTGGTGGCTTTTAGAATTTCCTTTTTATTCTTGATATTCTATACTTGGGCTGCAAGGTGTCTAGATGTATTTTTGTTTTGTCTTTGAAGATGTCTTACTAGGCAGTCTGTGGGCCTTCACAATCAAGAAATTCACGTCTTACTTCTGGAAAGAGATGAGTTACTCTTTCCAGTATCTTTTCCTGGAACTAATACCACACAGCGTCCAGCAGAAGTGAGGCCTGCTCGGGGGTGGTTGGTAGGGTCATAATGTGGGTGTAATAATTTATAGTTTTAATTTGAACATTTCACCTAAAATGTCATATGGTGTGCTTGAGTGTGATATTGTTATGTTACAGAATTGCATGCTTATGATTTTGTAATAAAAAGGCATTATTTGTGTTGGACCCTGCATATTCTGGATTTTTTCATTCAGTCTTTTATGTCTTTTTCATATGTTTAATCTCTTTATTGTTCTGTCATTCATGCTGAGGATTTCCTCAAGTTTAGCTTCTAATTCACTAATTTTCCTTTCTGCAGTATTTACTAACCCACCTGATTTTTTAAATGTGACTTTGTTTTCTAACATTCCTAGTTTTTGTCATATCTACCATATGCCCATGTTGAATATCTTTCTATTCTGGTGTTATAAATGCTATTCCTTTATCTCCTAGATTTTAACAATATTAAACTCCCTTTTAGATTGTCTCTTTGTCTCTAGGTCTCTAAGTATGAATTCTCCCATGAGAGAGATGTCTCTCAAAATATTGTATTTCTTTTTATATGTTGCGAAATTTCTTCTCCAGATAGTTAGTTTCAGCACATCTTTCTAACTGTGCCGTGGGACAGGGAGGACACCCTCAGGGATGATTTCTCAGCTGTCTCTGCCCCAGCCGAGTGGAAGCGCCCCAGCCCCAGACTCGCTCTTATATTGTTGTCTTGGCTTGGGATTTTTCGTGGTGTGAATATCAAGTCCTGAGCCCACACCTCATGTGGGGAGGCTTGAGGTATCATACCCACATGGGTACTCTTTCCACCCAAAGCCAAGGCCAGGTGGCTCGCAGGCTGGCTGACCTATTTGGGTCCTGTTTATGGCAGACACTTTCCCAGACCCTGCTGTAAGCAGGAAGCCCGCCATGCCACTGGCGGGCTCTGCGGGTAGGGTATGCTTCCATTTCGCTGGAAAGCTGAATCCCTTCTCAGAGGTAGAGCTTCAAATATGGCTCACCACTGGAATGCTCTCTTATTTCTGGCCCTTAGAGATTTCTCATTCTTGTTTTTGAGCTTGGATATATTGTTGTTATTTCAAAATATTTTATTTATTTATTTTTAGAGGGGAAGGGAGGGAGAAGGAGAGAGAGACAAACATCAATGTGTGGTTGCCTCTCTCACGCCCCCTACTGGGGACCTGGCCCACAACCCAGGCATGTGCCCTGACTGGGAATGGAACCAGCGACCTTTCCATTTGCAGGCTGGCACTCAGTCTACTGAGCCACCCCAGCCAGGGCTGCTGCTGTTGTTTTTAATTATCTAGCATTTATCTTGTATATTTACTGTTTTAAGGAGAAGGGACTTCAATAAGTTGGATCGAGACTGACCTGGAAGTCCCATGCTCTGGGCCTCCTAGCCCTGTCACTGAACCCCCCTTCTTTCCTGAACCTCAGTCTGGTTTATCATGCCTCATTCCTTTTCTGAACCTCCTTCCCCGAGACTCAATCTGCAGCCCCTCCTACTCACACCATCTCCCATCCTGAGCCCTCATCCAAGTTCCTCCCACCAGAGGAGTGGGGAGCAGGGACGCTTTCGTCCACACACCCTAGCAACTCAGAAAAGTCCTTCCTCCTTGCTCTCCAGCCAACGTCACTGTCAGTGGCTGTTGCTGAGAACATGGAGCCTTCCGACAGGACCGCAGGATGTGGGCTTTAGCACGGGCTTCCAGGGGTTGGGGTCCAGAAGAGGAGCTGTGCAAGAAGGCATGGCTTTGACCTTCATTTCCACACCCCCTCCTCCCTCAGTGTCTCCTGCTTGTGGGTCCTCCTCCAGCCCTGAGGGTCCATGGGGTTCACTTTTGCTTGGCTCAGCAACACCGCTGACTGGCCCAGCCGGCGGGCACGGTCAGGGCTGAGGACAGCTCAGTGGCATTTCCAGATCTACAGGGACAGAAGCCCTCTGGGGCCGCCCTCCAGCACCTCTCCCCTGCTGGCTGGCCTAATTCTCATGCCCACTCAGGCCTCCTTGGGAGAAGGAGGCAGGCCTGGTCTTTCATACTTCCTCCTGCTCTCAGTGACGGTGGGTCCCTAGAGGTGAGTAATGCATGTGATGCCATCACTCCACAGACACCCTCCACTCTGGTCCCCTCCTCCAGTTGAGAAGAGCTGCGGGACTGGGGGATTCTCGCACCATCTCCCCTCTCCATCCAATGCACACCAGAAGAGCAGTAGGATCGATGATTCGCATTTGTACAGCTCCCAGCACAATGGCGACTTTTCACGCATTACTGCTTCCAGCCCTCCTGTCAGCTGCGAAGGCAGGGCAGAGGTGGAGTGACCAGCTAGTCCAAGGTGGAGCCAGGAAGTGCGGCCATGACTTGTAGCTCAGTGCTCTTTCTGCCCCTGATACTGCCAACCTCCCTGGAAGCTGGCACCTCCCTCTCCACCCCACTGAGCTCTCTCCTGTAGAGCCTCAGCCTCCAGGGTATGGGGAGGCTAGGCCCTGGCCTGGTTCCCATCAGGCCCAGCTGAACCCTTCAGCCTAGCATTCAAGACCCCCTGTGTCCCCCTCATGCTCTGTAACATCCTCCCCATCCCGCACCCACCCTGCCCATGAGCACATGCGCACACACACTGCAGCACAGGGGTAAAGGGCTATACTAGACAAGTGTCCTCTCTGAGCCTCAGTCTTCTCACCTGTAAAATGGGGCGTGAACAGTATTACCTCAGCACTGTTGGGATGGTGAAATAGACAATGCAGACAAAGCCCCCTGCATGAGGCTTAGCATTTATTCCAGGCCTCATCAGTGGGCGCTGCAGGTGTTGGTTGTACTTCTCTGTACCTCTCCAAGCCCTGCCAACCTCTGCCCCACCCCAGCAGGCTCCCTCTGCCATTGCTTGTGGAGATGTCTGCCTTCTCTGACCTCTAGCAACCCTAAGAGCTGTAAGAAAACCCAGGGGGTTTCTGGGGGTGGGGAGGAGGATGTCTGTGGGTGGAACCCTGACCTGCTTATCCCAATTTAACCACAGCACTTCCTGATTTTTACATGTTGGGGTGCTACCTTAGGACTCTGTCTGTAACAAGGATTCCTTTGCTGACAGAGTCTGAAAACCCCTCATTTAAACCACTCCTCCCCCTCCTAGAAAGCCCTGGGTTGACCTGAGGTCACACTGGGAGTCAATGACAGGCTTGAACCTGGCCCCTGGTTCCAGGCACTTGCAGACCTCAACCCTCTCAGAGGAGGGAGTCCTGGAGAACAAGGACCAGGCCATCCGTGGTCCCTTGGCCCACTGCTCTGGTCCCAGGGTGGCATGGACAGGAGGTAGGTGCCAGCCGGGAGAGTGGACAGGCCACAGTTCTAGGCTCACTCCCCGCCTGCCTCTCTGTAGGTGAGTCCCCTTACCTTTTATCCTCAGCTTTTGTGCATGCAAACGGCTGCTCTGGGTCCCACAAGGGACAGGGCCTGGTACTTAGTTGGTGCCCTGCAAATGGGAGCCCTCGTCCTCCCCACTCTTCTTCTCAATCAATACTTGCTCCATTGATGGATGATGGTGACAGTGACGAATTGCAGGAGATCCTGGGGCCCTGCCCCCTCCCTGTGGTATGGAGAGGGAAACTGGAACCCTGAGCCAGGAGGGGACTTGCCCAGGTGGGACAGTAAGTGAGTCTGGGCACAGCAGGGATATTCTGGCAATGTTACCAGGGAGAGAAGCGGGGGCTGGGGGTGGGAAGGAAGCTGCTGAGGATGGGGTGAAGGGAAAAGGTGGGAAGAAGGGGCAGAGGAGGGTGGGAAACTCCATCGCCCCCTCCCCCGCTCCCTGCAGCAGAGAGGCTAACTGAGAAAGCCTAAGACAGCTGTTGGCTCAGAACAGTGCCTTTGTCACTCAGGGCTGTGGTGGGGAAAGTCCATTCTTCCAGTCATGTCTTGGGAATCCAGATGGGGGCAGGGAGGCAGCCAGGTGGGCCTCAGAGTGGCCACCTGTCTTCTCAGAACCAGACTTGCTCCTTTGCTTACTCCCCCCCCACACACACAAACACACACACGCACGTGCATGTGTGCACACACACACACACTCCCATTAAACTTTGCTTACAGCCTCCTAGACCCACCTTCCTCATCCCCTCACCCCTTAGGAAGAGTTGCACGTGCCTTCACTGTAAAAAGGAGAGGGCCTGACCCTCTGTCACACATAACCTGCAGGAGAACAGACCTCTGTGCCCTATTCATAGTCCTTCCTGAGAGCTAACTTCCATCCTAGTCTTTGGCACAATCTCTTGCCTGCTCCTGTTGCCTTTGGTGGGGTGATCTGGAGCCATAGCTGGGGAGAATGACAGACCCGCTCCCCACATTGAGGGTTCCTCCCAAGGAGTGGAAGGGGCTTTTGTGGTCCCCCAAATGGGAAAGGAGGTGCTGGGTCCAGAGGTGATACTGAACTTGAGGACCAGATTTCCCAGAACAGACCCAATTTCAGATATTCTGGGTGCTAACAAGGGCAGCCTGAGTTCAAGTGTCATGTCTGCCATAGAAGAAGGGCCTTGAAAAGACCCCAAGAAGCATCCCCAGATCCCTGGCCACAGCTTTCCTTTCCACCATTCAGGTCCAGACCTTAGTCCCACCCCCAGGGCCCCTGATTGATGAGGCTCAGGCAGGCAGTCCTGTGGGATCTGGCAGGGCGTGCCCGTGTCCAGGGGGTGCTAGCTGCAGCATACACGGAGAAGATGGTTAGCCCAGCTGGGACACTGCATCCATAGCAGGGCTCTGGGGGGCAGAAACCCTCCCCAGTTACCCAATGAGGGCGGGGCATAACCCGCCCAAGGGCCTCAGACTCTGGCCCTGGGGCCGCCTGGAGCCAAAAGCAATGGGCGAGATTCAGGTCGGACCCCAGAAGGCGCCCCCTGCTGTGCAGAGGGAAAGGGTGAAGGGGTGTGCGCAGGCTGCCAAGCCTAGCTTGGGGACCCCCCTAGGACCCCCCTAGGACCCCGAAGCCCCCTCCCTGCTCGCTCGCAGCTCTGCCTTCTTCCCTCCCCCACTGGCGCTCAGCAGATCAATGCTGCCTTTGCTGACAGCTGAGAATCGAGCTCGCCTTCCCGCCCCCTCTCCCGCCCCTCCCGCTCGGCTGCTTGGTCCCCCGAGATCCTCCCGAAGGAACGGGAAGAGTTTGCTGCGGAAGCGCTTCACCTTGGGGCAGGGCCTGCGGAGCGAGCAGCTGGTGTGGCCCAAGCTTCCACAGGGGAAGAGGGAATGAGGATGGGGAACCCCAAATCACCGCTCTGTGCTGGTCCGAGAGAGCTAACGAGAACGAAAGGGCCGCCCCGTACACAAAAGCTAGAGAGGAGGCCAGGCACTAAGAACTTTCTAGCTGGAGAGGGAGCGCGGCGGTGGTGGAAAGCCTCCCAGTTTCTGGGTGGGATTCTTTGGGCCTCTGGGAACGGGGTTGCCCAGCCCGAACGCTGGCTCCAAGCTCACCTCGCAGCACCCCTGTGCCCTGCACCTGGTTCCCTGACCTGGGACCAAGCCAACGGAGCACTTCAGACTGAACCTGGATCAGAGGAGACTCTTCCTTGGGGCTGGGTGGCCTCCCTCTCTGGGGGCTCTTCCCCGATCATGAAGAAGGGAACTCCGGTGGGGGTGGGTGGGAGGAAAACCTGACACACCTGGGACCCACGTGCTACACGCTCTGCCACAACTCCGCAGCGCTTGGGCATCAGGCTTTGCAGGTAGGAGCTGCACTCTTAGCCACACGTTGCGCGGGCACACTTCCCACACCCCGCGCAACGCGTACAGGGCACAACCCGAGGGGACGCACCTCATCTCTTGCACCGCCAACACCCAGGCGGTTGGACCTGCACACCCTTCTTCACACGCATCCACACGGGACCCACAACACGCATTTCCACTGACTCAGTCCTACCACCTGGCAGACCCCTAGCCACCCACCCTGCACACACAGCAGTCACTTCTGCATCCACTCGCACCCAAACTCCACGGGACGCGTGTCCCGTCTGCAACCGCGGCAACAACTCCACACTCCGCGTCCCACTATCCACTAGTACACACGAGGCATTCCAGCCCGGCCTTCGGGTCCACACGGCCCCTCGAGGCAGTGCACGCCCCTTGCCCGCCGCCAACCTCGCGGCCCCGTGAGCTGCCCCCGGGCCTGCCGCCAGGCGGTCGGGTCAAGGCACCGACTGGGCGGCCGGTGCGCCCTGGCCTGCCGCCTTCGCGGAGTGTCCCCTCCCTCCGCCCGGCTCGCTAGCTCGCTCGCTCCCTCCCGATTTGGGAAGGCGGCCGCGGGGCGGGCGGGGGCGGGCGGGGGAGGGGCGGGGCGGGGAGGGTGACATGTGAGCAGCGCGCCAGGGCAGGTGGAAAGGCGAGCGGCATGGAGCGCGTAATAAGAGAGTTGGAGTCGGAAAGAGCCGCCCCAGTCGCCGGGGAAGCGGGCGGTCAGAGCGGGCTCCGGCTGCCCCCAGGTTCCGAGCGCCCGCCCCCAGCCCCGGCGCAGCCCCTGCCCGGACCCTAGCCCCCGCCGCCTGCGCCCACCCCGGGCCGCCCTGCCGGCCTCGGGTCCGAGCCATGTGCCGCTGAGCGCCGCGCGCGCGCCCCCGCCCCGGACTGTCCCCGGGCCCCGGCCCCCCCGCCAGGCGCCGCCCATGGCCGAGGCCCCCCCGCGCCGCCTCGGCCTGGCCCCCCCGCCTGCAGACGCCCCCCGCGCCGAGCTGGTGGCTCTTACGGCGGTACAAAGCGAGCAGGGTGAGGCGGGCGGGGGCGGCTCCCCGCGCCGCCTGGGCCTCCTGGGCAGCCCCCTGCCTCCGGGTGCGCCCCTCCCGGGGCCGGGCTCTGGCTCGAGCTCCGCCTGCGGCCAGCGCTCCTCCGCCGCTCACAAGCGCTACCGCCGCCTGCAGAACTGGGTCTACAACGTGCTGGAACGACCCCGCGGCTGGGCCTTCGTCTACCACGCCTTCATGTGAGTTTGCGACCCCGCACCCCTTGCCGTGCCCGGTGCTCCCGCCTCGCGCGGCGCCTGCCGGAGCCTAGGCTACCCTGGGTCAGCCGCGAGCTCTGGCTCCGCCTCCTGCCCCCCATCCCCAGGGCCGACCCTCATCTTTCCCCCCTCAGGCCTGAGTCGGATGAGTGATAGCCCCAGCCTGACCCTCACTTTCAATCTCCAGGCCTTGACCCCTACTTTAACTTGCTTCTGACCTCTCCCATCTCAACTCCTTATTTCCATCCTGACCTCCAACCCCTGCTCCTCTGTCCCAGAGGCTCCCACAGCAGCTTCTTGCCCCCATCCTCTGCAACCAGGAGCTACTACAGCCGGGCTCCCTTTCCCTCGTGTTCACCTCTGTCTCCCTGTGCCCCAGATACAAAGGGGGCCCTTTGGCCCCCACACACTTCTGTCACCTTCTCCCAGCTCTGTCACTACATTCGGCTCCCACCTGGGCTCCCCTTGGAGACACCCCTCTCTGGGGAAAGTCTCCACCCCAGCCCAGGGCAGGCTCCCAGTTGTAGGTGTTGGGGTCCTGGGGAGCCCCCTGAGCCCTGACACTTGTGTGCTGTCTGTCTGTCTTATTTGAGTCTTCACTCAGTCTCCCCTCCACCTTCAAGTTGTCAGCAGCAGCAACAGCAGCAGCAGGCTGCCTAGCCTGCCCAGCTCGCTGGCCGCTTCACCAGGCCTGGCTCTGGGCACCCCAGGGGGAAAAAGAGAGAGGAGAGGGGTTGGTTTGGAAACATTGACGCTGTGCGCCAGCGCCCCCCACCCCTCCCTCTGGCTCCTCCAACTTTCAAAAACACTGACCCCTCTTGGATGTAAAGAGTGAATTTTGGCAGCTCGGAGCGCAGTCTTGGGGGAAGGCCTGGCTCAGACGGGAACATGAGAGGCCCCTCCGATATCAGTTGAAGGGCCAGGCCTGGCTCCGGAACTCTCGGTTAGAGACCTCCGGTTCCTGGAAACTGTGCTGTTGTTAATCCCTTCTTGCTGCCCCCAGAGAAGGACTCTTTGGTCTTGGGGTCTCCTGAGTGGTCGGTCCCTTTGCCTCTCCTCCTACTGTCTGGCAGCTCTGCCGCCTGCCTGGCTGTCCCTCCGCCAGACTGAGTTTCCATCTGTGTGAGGACTGGCCTGTCCATTCATCTCTCCACCGAACTGCCCGACAGTCGTTTTCCTTGTCTGTTTCCGCCTGTCTGTCTGTGTGCCTGCCTGTCCATCTGTCTGTTCACTGGTCCACCTGTCTCACTCTTCTACTCGTCTGTTTCCATCATCTTTTGGGTTGTCTTCCTTCCTGTCCCTGCTTGCCCGCCTCTGCCCTGCCCTGACTGGGCTCACAGAATTTCAAAGGCGAAGGGGAGAAATGCTGGCAGAGGAGACCCCGTCTGCGGGGAGGTAAAGGAAGCTTACCCTCAGCCAGCAAGCCCCTGGGGTGGCAGCCGTGACTTTGTGCACAGACCCTATCAGAGAGTTAAGATTGCAGAGGACAGGATGGTAGACTTAGGGTCAGGGCCAACAGTTAGGAGTAGCCTGGCCCCCGCTGCCCACTGGGAGGTTGGGGGTGAGTATTTTTTGCTGCTGAGAGAGCTATTGGGGTGATGGAGGTTCTCTGCTGGGGTACAAGGGATGGTGGGGTTGGGGTTGAGGGGAAAGGACTGCTAATAAGAGTGACTGTATTTTGGTGCCCTTGCCCACATTGAAGCCTGGGGTTCCCAAGGAAGGGGAGGTACTCCGCGGGGAGCAGCTTCGCCCTCCATGGGCTCTCTTGGAGATGACTTTTCCAAGCCATGGCTGAGCCTGGGCTCTGGGGTGGGTGGGCTTAGTCTTCCGGTCTAGTCTCTCAGCCCTCACAAGGGTCATGGAGAGTGAAGGCCCCGCCTTGTGTCTCCTGGCCAGCGACTGTCTTCACCTCCTCTGGAAGGGCCTCTCCTTCCTCTCTAGGAGCTAAATCTGCTGGTACCTTTGCCCCACATCCTGCCTTCCTGGATGCCAGGAATGCCCTGGCCAGGGGCATGCTTGTTCTGACCACTTGTCCCCAGGAGCCCAGGGCTGAGGCATTTCTCAGGAGCTGTGGGGGAGGAAATGCGTTGTGAGCTCAGGTTCTTGGTCATCTGCTGGTGATCAGAGGAGGCTGAGGGGTCAGGAGCCCCACCACCTCTTGTGTGCTGTGTGATCTTGGGTTGATCACTGGGCCTCTCTGAGCTTTAGATCTCTAGGCCATCAAAGCGGTCAAAATCCCATTTCTGTGGCCTCCCTCTTGGTTGAGGTAATGGGCGGCGAAGAGCTTGGTGAAATGCAAGAGCGTGCTGGAGCATGAGGGCTGGATGTTACTACTGGGGCTGGGTGAGGGAGCCACACCAGAGGCCTCTCCTGTTCTTCCAGAGCTCCAGATGCGGGGTTTCTCAGCCACTTGCGGCAGGGTCTCGGGTGAGCCAGGAAGCGCTTCCTGCGTTTGTACTTTGCGTCCTACTGGGGCACTTTTGGTCAAATCCTCCCCTCTTCCCTAGTGGCCCTCAGAGGCAGCCCAGCTGAGGGGAGCCCAGCGTGCACAGTTAGCTGACCCCCTTCCCAGAGCCCAGCAGAAAAGCCTGGAAAAGGAGGGCTCAGGAAGGAGGGAATTGGGGTGAGCGGGGTCCATCTGCCCCAGCAGACACCTCCCTCACACCTGCCAGCCAGCTCCCACTGGTACCCAGGAGGGTGGACACTGCACCTCTTCTGGCCCTGAGGTGTGGGAGATTGCCCAGAGGACCAGCCCCGATTCCGCCTCTCCTGCCAAGAGCTGTGGCTCTGGGAAGTGCGAACCGCTGACTCCTGTCTTCTCCTCCTTGAGATCTAGAATGAGGGCTTGCTGGCCTCTCTGCGAGCGCTCCCTCTTGGAATTAGGGCCTCACTGCTGTCACTAAGCCCCTACCTCCTCCCCGAGTTCTGGGCCCTGATTTCAGCCCTCAACCCTTCATAGGTCCTGCCCTCTGAATTTTGAGAGAGAGCACATCACTGCCCGGGATGCTTTTTGAGCCTTTGGAGGAGTGCTCACCTTGTTGCACCCTGTCAAAGGCCCCCCAGCTTCCCTTTGGAAGTCAGAAGGCTGGAAGGCGCTGGGACAGAGCAGAGCCCCATCTGTCCCCACCTTCCTTGAGCCCCTGTGCAATGCTGCTGCTCCCAGCCCCCAGGGGTGCAGCGGACTTTCTCTGTGTGAGGGTTTACGCTCTGTAAACATCCTCCCTCAGCCTTGTCCCTGGGGTCAGAAGCTGTGGGAATGGGAGGAGATGAGGTGGCCGCTGCTCCTGGGCCCTCAGATGTCTAACCCCAGCCCCCACCCAGCTTCCCCCGAAGAGGGGGTTCCCATCTGAAGAAGAACATCACCAGGATTGGAAATAGTCCCAGCAAAGGGTACCCGAAACCCTCAGGCATCCCTGCCTGGTGGGTGCTCACATTCGATGGTCCCACTTTGCTCATGAGAAAACCGAGGCTCTGGGGACCAACGTTGCATAACAAATTAGTGGCAGACCCAGGACCAACCAGACCCGAAGACTCCTGATTCCCGGTCCAGGACCTCCCCCCGCTCCCTGCGGCCACCTGGGTTGGGTCTTGGAGTTGACCTGCAATTTGGGATCATGTGAGGCACATCAGCTCTGTGCTGGGCCCGTGCTGAGTGCTCTCTGTAAACCACTCTCGTGTGTCCTTCGACAAGGGGTGTGGTGGGAGCCATTCTCCTCATTTGCAGGCGAGGAAACAAGCTCAGGAGAGGCCACCCCAGGAGAACGGAGGAGCCACAGCCCAGAGCTGGGTCTGACACATAGCAGTCTTTCTCCCGGACTTCAGCTTCAGCTGTGCCCCGCCCCCAGGCTCCTCCTGTGCATCCAGCTCTCTGTCCGCAGCACCCTGCACCCAGCACCCAGCACCCAGGCAGCAGGAGGTGGGTAGTGGCAGGATTTTGTGGAGTTGAGTGGAAACTGCCCAACTTCACCCAGTCCAATCATAGTTCTGCGCACAGCTTTGCACACACATGTATCCCTGCTACAGACCTGTCAGTCTGTCTCATGCACGTACTCACTGCAGCTTGGACACACACGTCCGTGAGTGTCGCAAAGGCTCAGGTGGCATACCCCCAATGAAAAGACCTAGTGCACAGCTGCTCCCACCTCTTCACTGACGTCAGAGACGCATACCTGGGCCTGTGGGCCCAGCCTGGACCTCTAGGGAACAACGGAGTTGGTCCCATTCCTTGAGCATGTTCCCTCCACCTGTCCCCACTGCAGGGCTGCTCTTACGAGTCTCTGTGTTCATGCACCCCTTGGAGAGCAGCTGCGGACCGTGTGGAGCAGGGTGGCTGACTATAGAGCTTTGCTGGCCTTTGCTCCTCCTGAAGCGCCCTCTGAGACCCTGTCTAGCCCTGTGGTGGGCTGGCAGGTACACCATGGCACAGAAAGGGGCGGACACTTGGCTGAGGTCATACCTGGCGGGTCCGAGGTAGAATCAGGCCAGGAACCCAGGCCTCCAGCCGCCCAGATCAGGACTTTAGATAATATTTTCCCTCCCCCCAGCTGATAGGGAAGACTGACGCTCCAAGAACTTGGCCTTGTAATGGGGAAAGTCTTGGAGTGTGACCCAGATGTTTCCGGCTGCTGTTTTCCAGCCCCTGTCCTTTTGTCCTTTCGTTTGGTCTTTATAAGAAGGGGCGAGAGCAGGGTCCCGTCCTGCCAGCCTTCTAGCCCTCTCCGTGCCCTTACACTCTTTGCTCCCTCCTCCCTGAGTTCTACTTTGGGGGTCACTGGAGCAGGTTAGACCTCCCAAGGTCGGTCACCCCGCCCCACTCCATAGTACATCCGCTCTTTGCATTGAGGAAGAAGCCCTGCCGAGTGTCTGACTTCAACCCCTATCGCTGCAGAAGCCTCTATTCTCAGAACGTTGGAGCCAGGAGTGTTTTAAGAGATGATTATTCTTGGGCTGATGGCAGCACTTTGAGTGGGTGATTAATTTAAGGTTCTCTGAGCCAGACAAGGGAGCTGAAACCGCCTGGGAGCAGGGAGAGAAGGCTCTGCAGGTCCCTAAGGCCCTGCCCCCTTCCCCGCCCGGAGAGGGAGGCCATGCGGGGAGCATCCCTGGCTGAAAGTTTTCTCACACCCCTTCCTCCCCTGCACCGCTGTGGGTCTTTGGCCCTCTTGTGGGCTTGGGGCCCCAGCAGGGAGTTCTGCGTGTCTGACCTAGGGGCAGCTCCTCATCACGCCCCCTCGTGTGGGAGTTGTGGGGCTGGAGTGGAGGAAGAGGAGGGACTTGCCATTTCTCTGGAGACTGTCCCAACAGGGGTTAGGAGCGTGGGGTCCGAGTCCGACAGACTTGGGCTCATTTCTGGTCCTACCCTTCGCAGTTATGTGTCCTTGGGCAAGAGACTTAACCTCTCTGGGCTCCAGTTTTCTCATCGGAAACATGGGGGTAATAATAGCTGCCTCTAGGATTGTCAGGGCTAAATGAGTCCCAGCACCTGACGCTGTGCTGGGCGCACACATTCACCACATCACCATTGTGATGATGTTGTTGTTACCGTCATTCCCTCCCCGGGGAGAGGTCGGACCGGTGTCCTTGGCTCAGCACAGTGAGGTGTGTCTGGGTGTGCGGAGAGCCAGAGGCGCGTTTGCCTGTGTTGTGGGGCACGCAGCTCTCCGCACGGAGCCTGAACGGGCATATCTTTGCGGACTTCCGAAGAGCGTCTAGAACGCGCCATGCCCCTGCGGAGCCCCGCACTGCTGCTCTCTCTCCTAGCCCTCCCGGCCGTTCTGTGGGCGGGCGTGATCATGATGACCCTCATTTCACACTAGAGGGAAGTGAGGCTGGCGCGGGGTCCTCACTCACTTGCCCAAGGTCACACAGCTCGTGAATGGTGGCACCAGGACTCCAACCTGAGTCTCTAGGACCTTACTCATTCGTTCCTTCCTTCATGCGACAAGTATAACTAAAGAGCATCCATTGTGTGCCAGGCCTGGGCGGGGCAGAGGGCGGTAGACCTTGTGTGGGCCCTTTGGGCAGAGGGGGAGGGCTTAGTGAGGAGGCTGCTGAGCCTGCCCAGACCACCGGCCCCTCCTGCCTTCTCTCCCAGGGACTGGCAGAGAGTCCGGGTGTAGGTGTGAGTGTGTCAGTGTGTGCACGGGGAGGAAGGTGCATGTGAGAGGGTCACTGTGAGGCCCTGGTGTGGGCTTCTTGTCAAACCGTGCAGCTAGCCGGGCCCCAGGGGGGTGCTCGGGCCCAGCCAGAGGCCCCTGGCAGAGGAGGGTGATCTCTCACTCTGTCCCCGCATATCATCCTGGGGAACGGGGACAGGGTATCCCTAAGGGGATTTAGAGGCCTCAGTCCCCACACTTACTGAAAAGGTAGCCACACCTCCTCCACCCCAGCCCCTGGCCTCACTCTCCGCCTCTGTAAAATGGGGCTGAACAGGGAGGCGGACTCCAGGGCTGCCCGGCACAGAGAGGGACTCTGGATGAAGGGGAAGACACGCTCTCTCAGAACCCTGAGTTTTGTAGGGTTGGGGGTAAGGCGTTCTTCTTGCAGCACCTTCTTCCTTGGTTCCTCAGAAGACTGGGCAATATTTAGAAGGGCACCCAGAGGGCTGCTTGCCTCCCACCCCCAACTCTGAGGGGCTAGGGAGAGGGTGCGAGGCAGACCCCTGGGTCCCCCAGAAATCTCTCCCTAAGACTCCAGGCTTTCTGGGCAACTCTGTCCCTAGGGCAGGATCTGTGTGCCCTGGGGCTTGGCACCTGGAGGGTGAGGAAGGAGGGGCAGCCCCAGGCAGCAGACTAATTGGGCTGGGAATCCGTGGGCAGAGCCTGAGGGAGGGAGGGAGGCAAAGGGAGCAAGGAGCTCAGCGATTCCTTCTTTCTTCCCTCCCTCCTGGAGATTCGGGCAATAGTGGGAGGAGCGGGGTCTCTGGGGCCAAGCCCAATCCCTGCAGGAAAATCCAGGGCACTTTCTTCTGAGACTCCTTGGACATCTAGGCCAGGCTGGTAGGACAGGGGACAGCTTGATGGAAATAAATGGACCGTGGTTCCCACAGACGCCAAAGGGATGGAGTTCAGGCAGCAGGGGGGACTGCCCAATAACCGGGAGGTAGAGGTTCCCTGGGGTGCTCTTTCCAAAACTTGGGGACCCGTGTCTAGATGGACTGGTTAAGATTTACTCTGATAATTGTCCCTGCGGAGCGAGTGGCGCCCTTCCCTTACAATACATAGGATGGACAGCAGATAGATCCTGGGGGTGGGGGAAGGGGTCAGATCAGGGACACTTGGCTTTTGGGGGTGGGTGGGCACAGGCTGCTGCTTCTCCACCCTTCCTTCCCTGTCACTCCTCCCTGGGAGCCTCAGCCCGTCCAGGTCACCGTCTTTGGGTTTATTTTCTGCTGGGCTCGGCTGTCCCCTGGGAGAGGAGGGGGCAGGGAGAAAAGGAGGGGAGAAGGAACAGCTTTGTCAGCACAATCTCAGAGCCTCTGCTCCTGCCCTCCTTGGCCCGGCTGCCACCCTCTTCTGGAGGGACTAGTGCCTGGGCACAATGGGGACCCAGACCCCCGTGGGGCCTGCTCCTGCGGGGCAGCCAGCAGGCCGGGAACAGGCCTCTCGTCCCTCACCCTTTCTCCACTCGTCCTGCTGCAGAGCCTCTGAGCCAGAAGGGCCTCTGGGCTGAAGTGGGTTCGTGGCTTCATTTCGCAGATGGGGAAACTGAGGCCAGGACAAAGGCCCTGGTTGCCCAAGGACACAGCACAAATGGGGGTTCTCTCATGCTGGAGTAGCCGAGAACCCAGCAGAGGTGCCTCCCCCCTCCATCCCCACCTCAGAGGGAAGGAGCAGCCTCTGCCGTCATTCACTCATCCAGTTCCCCCACCCCTGGGGACTGGTGGCAGTCTGCTGGGAGGGACAGGAGAGTGTGGCCTGTTGGCGGAGGGAGGGAGGCTCAGCCTGGGGATGTCCTGAAGGCTTAGGGAGGGTGTCAGCTCCTTCTCTGGGCCCTTTATCCTCCTTTTGTGTAAAAAAATAGAGTGGTCCTGTTTTACAGGTTGGGGAATTAGGGCCCAAGGTTGACATAGCTAATACGCTGTGGAGATGGGATTCGAACCCGGGATGTAGCTCCGGGGAGCTGCCCGAGCACCTCCTGAGCTCTGAGCCTGCTGGGCTCCCCATTCTCCGTCACGCTCTTCCCTCAACTCTGGTCAACTTGCCTCTTCAGCTCTTTCCATTCAGTTCTGTCGGCAGCTCTGCCCACCCTTTCTGTCTCTTGAATGTTGGGGCTGTTCAGGGCTCTGTCCTGGGTCTTTCTCTCTGTGCACAGTTGCTGTGGAGGGGGTCTTGTACGCCCCTATGATACAGGGGTCACCTCTGTGATAACAACCACCCCCTCTGCAGCTTCCCTCCTGAGCTTCCTGTGCAGCTGCCTGCAGATGCCGCATCTCCGCACCCCCTTCCTCAACTCAGCGTTTCCCTCCAAACCTACCTTCCTTCTCCCGCCCCTCCGCGACTGCCCACCCCCAGTGCCCCAGTCAGGAATACCTTCCCTCTAGCATCTTTGCTCTTTAGGAAACAGCTTGTGGTGTCTCCAAATGTGCTGGTTAATGCTCCAGGTAGTTTCCTGCTGCCTGAAACTCCTGCCCCTCCTACCCACCCCGGCCTCTAGTGAACTCCTATTCATCCTTCAAATCCCAGTTTAAGCATCAGCTCTCCCTGGAACCACTCCCTGCCCACCCACACTCTGGGCTGTGCTGGGGGCCCTCCGTGGTCTGCAGAGCTCGGCTCACCCACCCCGGTGTGTTCTGCCGTCTTCCAAATCAGATGGTGAGGCTGGGGTGGGCTGGGGCGGGGTTGAGCACTGTGCTTGGCACGTGGCGCATAATTACTGAATGTTTGCTGAGTCAGGAAATGAAGGTGGCATTGAGGCCGGGTTTTAAGGATGAGAGCTGTTTTGCCAACTAGAGAGAAATTGGAGAAAGGACCCCTAAGTCCTCCGTGTGCAGGCACTGGGCTGGCAACGCCCACAGCTTTTGTCCTGAGTGCTAGAACAATGGCTTTGAGGTGGAACTCTCGTCCCCTTACCCTCTTCTCCTCAGAATCTGCAGAGTCAGAACAGGGATGCACCACTGACCTCGAGACAGAGGGCGACCGATCCCTTCCCATGAGCTCCTGCTCTGCACACACTAGGCCGTCAAGTTCTCCCACGACCACTCTGGGGCAGGCACTATTATTGTTCCCATTTCCCAGACGGGATCCTGAGGCGCAGAGGGGAAGTAATGTGTACCGAATGACACAGTTTCTCCACGGCGGAGTCAGGAATTGAATCCAAGCTCCAAATAAGACTCAGACACATCCGCAGACCCTGGCAGTTTTCAGTGGCCTAAGGCAAAACCGAGGGAAATAGGGACAACAAGATGAGTTTTTCATAAAGCTAAATTTATTCCATTTACAGGACTGTCTTTGACTCTGATATTATATCCTTTGTTTTAGGAAATGATGGGGCCGGGAGTTTTTTTCAAAACGTCCTTACTTGGCAAAATAAAGAGTTGATAACCTTACCCAGTCCCCAAAGTGTTTTTGAAAATTCCACCGATGCGTGAAATCCCAGAGTCTGGGCGCCGTCCTGCCTCCTCCCACCTGCGCTCTGGGGCCAGGGTGGGAGGAGTCTGGGTGGGAATGGAAGGATCGTAGGGATGGGCTGGTTAGTCTCCGCTGCCTGCTCCCGACTTTTGGGCCTGCCTGCCCTGGGCTGCAGCGAGAAGCAGCCCAGGCAGGGCTCTTGCAAAGACTGTGGGGGGGGGGGCGTGGGCAGGGTCAGTCAGAATCAGTACTCACCCTCAGTTAAAGGAGTCCTGGACTGGGAGTGAGAAGGCTGGGGTGCGGTTCCCTGTTCTTCCTGAAAGCAGAGTGACCCAGGCTGGTGACTCACCCTCTCTGAGGCTCCAGCCTCTGTCCACGTAGAATGACAATTATCATCTGAACTTGTCCTCTGGCAGGGCTGTCCCCCCCGCCCCCCCATCAAGTGCTTCTTAATTACTAAGTGCTGGGAAAACAAAGGGCTTACTGTGCTTTTGTATCTTCCTCAGCTCCCCCTCACCTGCACCAGTTTGAGCCCTGAGGAAGAGAGGTTAGGGAGGCTGGGGGTTGGTACACGGGGCCTGTAAGAGCAAATCGACCAGACTGGCAGAGCCTTTCCTCAGGAGCCCCAGACAGGCGGGAGGCCTGGGGACCTCTGACAACAGCGCACTTGCCAGGAGCCAGGCTCCGTGCTCAGAGTTCTCGCGGAGGACTAAGAGTCATGGTCTAATCTATAGCAGGTGCTGTGCCAAATGTTCTCCACGTACTACTTCATTTAATTCCTGCAAGAGCCCTAGGAGTAGGTGCTATCATTACCCTGTTATACAGAAGGGGACACTGAAGCTCAAAGGTTCGGCCTGTGCACCGCTGCCCAGCCAGTGAGTGGTGAATACTCAGCAGGGTGGGAATGTAAGCCTGAGTGTACAAGGACTCCATGGTTTGAGAGGGCCTGAGTTGCAAGGACTTCATGGTGTGAGAGTCCTGAGTGTGCAAGGACTCTGTGAGGTGAGGGGGCCTGAGTGTGTAAGGACTCTATGGGGTGAGAGGGTGGGGGCAGGTTTGCAGGGCTGCAGTGGGTGGGGTAGGCTAGGGCACTCACAGTGTCTGTGGGGGATGTGGGAGGGGAGGCAAGGCAAGAGACACCTTCCTGCTGGTGGCTTCCTGCAGTCACCTCCCTGAGTCTCAGCCTCCCCCTCCTGCTGTGACTGTCAACCTGTGACTGTCAGCAATAACAAAGATAATAAGAGCAAATGCTTGGTGAGCTCTTCCAGCCCTCAGAGAACTTGCCTGCCTTCTCTCACTTTTTCCTTTCACCAACCCAGTGAGGTGGGTACTATTGCTATGCCCATTTTTCAGATGAGGAGGCTGAGGCACAGAGAGGTTAAGTGACTTCTTGTCTGTGTGTAGATAGCAGGGCCAGGGTTTAGAGTCTGGAAGCCCAGCTCTAGGCCTGGGACCTCACCTGCCCCACTATGCCCAACTCACCCTGCCTGCTGAGATGCTGATAAGAGGATCAGCTGAGGCTTAAAGTTCAAGGTCCTGTCTCCCACCCCAGTTTTATACTGGGGACTCATTCTTTCCTTCTTGCTCCCTCCCATTTGGGAAGCCTTCACTGACAGTCCCTCCAGGCCATGCCCTATCTGAAATGCTGGGGACAGAGCAGTGCATCAGACCCTCCTCCCCTGTGCCCTGGTAGAGATGGATCAGGAGGTTGGCAGTGGTCTGGGCACCATGGAGTCCTGTGGGGGCCCAGCCCAGAAGGGCCAAAATGGGCATGCCCCTCAAATAAGCATGGCTGGAAAGGCTTCCCCGAGAGAGAGGTTTAAATTGAGACCTAAAATATAAGAAGTAGGAGTCAACCCTCGAAAAAGGAGCTGGGAACAGCATTCTAGGCAGAGGGACCAGTGTGTGCAAGCCCAGGGGTGAAGCTGATTATGGTATTTGCAAAGAATTGCAAGAGGTCAGGAAACTGGGAGCTTAGAGGGGCAGGAGGTACACAGAGAAGAGGCTGGGACATGAGCAAGGCCAGGCTGAGAATGTCTGGCCGGAGAGCAGTGACTTCCTGGAAGAGATGGAGTTTGGGAGAAGGAACTAAGGAAGGGGGTGCCATGGGCATATTCGTGTTTTAGAAATATCTCTCCGGGTCTGGCAAGGAGCGGATAGTGGGGAGACTCTGGCAGGGAACTCTGGGAATGCTATCCACTTGGCCTCTTCTTCCCTCTGTCTCCTCCTCATGGCCCAGCCCCCTGAGCGGCTCCTCTGGAGCTGCCCACTACCCTACCAGGGCCTGGCCGGACCTGGCCCGGAGCCCTAGGACTTTGCCTATAGGGAAAGTACAGCTGCTTATGCAAAGCCTGGCCTGGGGGAAGGTGTGTGTGGCTGAGCTGAGGGAGGTGCTGGAAGCAAAGCGGGTGGGTGCAGGTCTGGAGGCTGCCTGCGAAAGGACTCTAGGGACATGGGGGTCCCCAGAATAGTGGCCTTGGAACTGCCCCATGAGAACACCCAGGGATTTGGCCCAGCTCATGGTGGGGTGCCCTGGAGAAAGGGGCAGAGCCCTGGTGGCTCAACCTGCTTCAGCTCCCCCCTCCCTCCCTTTCTTACTGCTCACTGGGGTACAGAGGTCACTGGTCTCACCAGCCCCCCATTCTCCTGATGGGGAAGCTGAGGCCCAAACAGGGCATGGACCAAGGCCAGTGACAGAGCCCAGACTGGAACCCAGACTCAGCCCAGGAATCTCAGTCGTGTCCAACAACAACGAACAACTGCAGAAACCTGGCCCCTCCGAGTGGTTCTGGGCAGTCTCTTCACAATGCTGAGCATCAGCCTCTGGTCCAAAATGCTACCTCCTGCTGGGGAGGGTGTGTCCTCTCCCACTTCACGGTCCACAAAGCACTGGGAGGCATGCGTGGCCCAGGACAGGGCTTAATTAATGTTTGCTCAGAATTCTCACAATGGCCCCAGAGGGTGATACTATGACACCATTTTACATTGAGCATCAGAATGTAGAAATGACTCCCCCGAGGTCATTCAGCTGAGAAGTGGCTGATATGGGGCTGGAGCCCAGGTGTCCATGCACCTGTTCAGGCCCCACAACCAACCCAGTCCCAATTTTGAGCCTCTGTTCTCAGTGAAAATCAGCTGATGTCCCAAGCAAGACCTGTCAGTTGGCTGGACAGAGTGTGTTCATGTGTGTGCCCACGTGTGTGCACATGTGTGCATGTGTGTGTGACCAACCACATCAACCAACCCCTGTGCCTCAGTGCTCCGGCCAGGCTGCCCCGTGGGGAAGGGGATCTTTCCACTTGCCCTCCAGCCTTGAGAGTTTTTCTCTTGGTCTGGGCTGCTGTGGAAAGGAGCTGGCCGTGGAGTGACCGAGGATGGGGTCTGGCCATCTAATGCCCTGCACATGACAGGCATGGGGTGGGCACCAGGCTGGGAGAGGGATTTACACTCTCCTAATCCAGGGGCGCTGGCCTCCTCTGTCTCGGCCAGGGCTGTGGGAGAGGTTTGTCCCTGCCTCTTTGCCCAGCAGCCCCAGCTCAGATCCCTGGCACACACCCAGCCCCTCTACTTGGGGCCTTCTCTGCCCTGCTCATGCTCCTCGCCCTCCCAGGATTTGAGCAGAATCGGGGCTTATGGGGGCAAACACTGGGCCATTTGGAGCTGATGGAGATGCAATGCCGTGTAGCATTTGGAGCTGAAAAATGAGGGTGATGTGGGGGTGGGGGTCAGAGCCCACACTGGAGCAGAGTCAGGGGGAAGACCTGATAGGGATGCAAAGCTGGAGTGTTCGGGGCTAACCCTGGGCCACCCCTTCTGGGAGAAATTTGGCTACAAGTCAGGGAGGCAAATGTGTGGGCCATGCCCCCCCTCACTGGGCAGTAAACACAGCCGTCGCTCAGGAGACAGCCCAAACATCCCGGACCCCACGGTTATTTATACCAGGACTCGCTCTCCTTCTCGGGCCTGGTCTGGGCCTCTCAGTGCGCTCCCGAGCTGGCCGGCCTGAGCTGAGGGTGCAGCCCGCTGTCAAGGCTGGAGGTCTCAGCAGCGGGTCTGCTCTGAATGGGGTGCTCACTACCTCCCAATGGCCTGTCCATTGGAGGCACTGGGTCCTACTGATCAGAAACGTGCCCATGGAGGCCAGGGCCTGGGCAGGGGCAGGGATCAAGGCCTGAACACTGGATTTGCTGTTGTCTGCTACCTGACTGTGGTCCCTGGCACCCTCAGCTCCCCTGTGTTCTGTAGGAGGGAAGGGTCTAGACGAGTGCTTTGCAAACTGTTTTAAGCCGTAGATCTGGTTCTTCAAATGAAACGTGACACAGGAGCACAGTACACAAAACAGATCAAAGCAGGGCCGCTCTGGGTGGTGTCTGGGGGCGGGGCAGAATTCTGCCCACTCAGCCTGTATGGCTCTACATACTGCCAGTCCGGGAGCCTGTACTCGGCCATCCTCATTCTAGAACACATTCCAGGTAAGCCTGGAGTTCCCTGGCCAGATTCCCGTGCCTGTTTCCAGGCCTCCTTCCCGATTCATCATCCCAAGGGTCACTGTCTGTGAGCACATGTAGGCTCAAGGGCAGCTGCTTGCCGCCCGCGTGGATGAAGCCTAGAGGAGCAGGCCGGGCAGCCATGGGAGCGTACCTAAGCCCCTCCTGGTGGGGATGAGAGCAGCGTGGGAAAGGAAGAGGGCACTTCATGGGCTGGGGCTGGGAGGGTAGCCAGGGCTGACCATCTCTTCCCTACCAGCATGGACCCCCAGGAATCCAAGGTTTCAAATGCAAACCTGGCCTTCCAGATCCTATGAAGTTATATGTGTCAGGAAGGATAGGACATATTTTATTTAACAGCTTGTTAGCTTGATTTAAACTTTTAAATATTTAGACTTATGGTATATGGGTCTCTATTTGTATGCTTTCCCAGCTCTGCCAGTGTTTGGGGTGGGCTCGCATCAGCCCTCCCTCCATCCACCCACTTCTGCGGCAATCCAAGCAAGATGCCCTTCCCCAGAGCTCTCGGGGTTCACAGGACAGTGGGAGAATCCCAACTCATTCAAACTCAAGGCCCAAGCAACCGGGGTCTTTCTGTCCCTCCAGATATTGTCTGAGCAGCTTCCAGCCTGGGGGATGTGGGGGAGTCAGAACTGGCCTTGTCTTTGGTGGATGGATCCTAATGAGGTGGTGGTGGGTGGTGGACAGAATTAGAAACAGCCTCAGCATAAGGGAGGCCTGGGGTGCCCAGAGATGTCCAGGAATCTCAAACAGTCTGGGAGAGCACTTCTCCCCAAATAGATCAGAGATTGAGGGATGGGGCGGCACAGGAAGGGGACCGCCCGAGGAGAGGAGAGAGCACAAAAGTCACTAAGATGGAAATGTGCAAGGTATGGAGGGGTACAGTGTGGCTGACACTTAGTATGAGTTCAACCTTGTGCTCTGAGCTGAGGACGATCTCGGGTTTTAGACGTAAACAGTAAGAAGCCATTGCAGATTGTAAAGAGGGGAGGGGCAGTCCTGCCGCAAGGTAGACAGACTGGGGGCGGGATGGGGGTGCTCTCAACTCTCGCCTCTAGACCCTCTTCTGTCTCCTTCTCCTCCTTCATTCTGTCTTGGTTCTTGTCTCTTCCCACCACGCCATTGTCCAGGTGTCCCAGTTGGGGAGAGGGACATACCACCCCAACCCCCCTCCCCAAAGCAGTATAGAAGGGGACTTGCTCATTCATTCACTCAACAAATATGTATTGGGAACCTACAATGCACCAAGCCCTATTCCAGGTGTGGGAGAGAGAGTGGTGAACAAGACACACGAAGTGGCTGCACTAGAGGAACTTACGTTATGGGGCCCCGGGCCAGGTGGTGTCCACCCCTGGCTTTCTGTCCACAGTCCTGGATGCCTGGGCATGGGAACTCTTCCATTATTCACTGATCTGTTCCAGCTGCCCTGGTATTAGCACCCCTCTCTCAGGGCACTGAGGAGGGGGGTCCAAGGCCCAGGGCTCCAACCCCAGGGACCAGTTGTCTCCATAAGAAGAGTTCTGGGCCCTGACTGGTGTGGCACAGTTGGTTGGGCATTGTTTCACAAAGTGAGGGGTCGCCAGTTCGATTCCCCATCAGGGCACATGCCTGGGTTGTGGGTTTGCCAAACGATGTTTCTCATGAGATTGATGTTTCTCTCCCTCTTTCTTCCCTTTCCCCCTCTCTCTAAAAATAAGTAAATTAAATAAAATTAAATTTAAAAAAGAGGAAGAGTTCTGGGGGTCAGGTCCTAGTTCTTTTCACTCACATGTGACTTGGAACGCTTTTCAGGACCTTGCTGGCCTCAGCTTCTTGGTCAAGCAGGGCTATGGGAAGGCCCTTAGGAAGTGAGAGGAGGGAGTGTCGCCCACTGGTGGACAGCTCCTGTGACTGTGTGAGGAGGCGGAGGTGCCGGAGACAGCCAGCGTTGGTCATCATTATCAACAGAAGATAATAATAGCTGCTCTCTGCGGGTCAGCCTCATGCATCTTCTCATTTAATTTATGCCTCATGAGCAGCTCTGCGTGGTCGATTGCCTTCCCTCCCTGGTTTCCAGATGAGGAAATTGAGTCTCAGTAAGGTGAAGTGACTGGCTTGTGGTTTGAAATGAAATGACATGCAAACCTACCCGATTCTGGGAGCCCTTCAGGAAGGTGCTATGGGGGTGCTGCCTGGCACCTACTCCTCCTGGGCATTCAGCCTTGAGAGTGGAAACCCAGCCTCAGTGACCCCCACCCCCCTTGGGTGCTGGCACCACCCTGAGCCTGGACACTGGGTCCTGCGACACTGGCCAGGGCAGTACCAGGGGCCAGATCAGGCCAGGACCCGACTTAGGGCGTTGGCGCCCCTGAGTCCTGGGGCACTCAGGTCCCGCACCCAATGTTGGTGGGTGGGCGAGCCCCGGGCAGTTAGGGTGTCGCGCCCCCTCCTCGGAGACGTTGCGGCACCTTCACACTTTCCGCTTGGCCCGCTGCTCGCCTTTCAGGCCGCCGCGTTTTCAATTGTTAATTTGGAAACGGAAAAAGAAGCCGGCGGGCTGGGGGAGGCCGCTGGGAGGTAACTTGAGCAGCTGCGCCGCCCCAGCCCCTCCTGCCAGTGGTGCCCGGTGTCGCTGAGTCCCCGCCCTTGCCGGCCTGGAGACCCACCCAGCACTGAGCCCCACCCCCAGTCATGCCCCTCCCCTTCCAGTGTGCCCCTCCCCGCGTCGAAACGGCGGACCGGGGGGTGCAGATCCGCGGTGCGTCGGCGGGAGAGGAAGGGGCCCCAGCAGGGGAAAGAGGCCAAGGGCCCTACTGGGGGAGGAGTCCCCCAGGAGCCCTCCTCTCCAGGAACCTCTCCCTCTCCTGAGGAGCCCCGCCTGGTGTCAACCTCTTCTGTGTCCCCAAGTGAACCCAAACCTTTCCCCAATCCCTTAGCGCGGGAGTTCTTCAGGACCAGACCCCTGCCTGCAGACTGCGCACCAGGGATCATTGGCACCATCCACAGATGGATAAACTGAGTCCCGGAGGGGAACAGGTCACTTGCTCAACGTCTCTCACTCAAGGCTAAATTCTTGAACCTGGCAGGGGTCAGGGTCAGAGCTGAGTTCCAGCCAGTTCTTTTGGCTCTGGAACATGGAGGGTTCTGTCTTCCTCGGAAGAGTGGGGGCATCACAGCCAGAGGTACAATTTGTCCCCTGCCCCTGACCTCCAGCACCCTTTCTCTGGCTAATGAGCTATTGGAAGTTCTGCTTTGGTCTGCCCTGACTCCTTGCTATTGTTTATGTATTCAGTTAGAGGGGAGTTTTGGAGATAGAAGGTCTCTCTAGACTTTCCATGCACACAAGGAGCGCCATGCAAACGAAATGTGAAAGACCCTCCCCTGTGGACTCTAGAAGTCCCTCAGGACTGGCAGCTTCAGGAGCTGCCCCCACCTCACTTCCCATTTGGGAAGCTGAAACCTCCAGCCCCAGGGGGATCAGGGGAAAAACAGGGCCCTCTTCACTCAACTCCTTCCTTGCACTGAGCAGTCAACTGAGACTCTGAGGTAGTTCCCCAACTCCTCAGCTGAGTGATGTCAGAGTCAGGATACAGAGCCCACTGATGCAAGGTCCTAGCTCAGTCCACACCCTGGTGCCTCTCCTTCTGCTGTCCCCAACTCTGGACCCTCTCTCAGGGCCACTGAGCAGGCTGCTGCCTTTTTGAGGACTCTGAATCAGCTGGAACCTCAGGCTGGGCAGCTTCTCTCATTAAAGGCTGAAGAAACTGAGAGGGTCTGACGTACTTCCAGTCTCCAGTCTCAGATCTTCTTCACCACTCTTCCACCTTTGCTGTGGAACAAGCCCAGAGAAGTTGTGCTCCTGGCCAAAGGTCACACAGCTTTCCTAGTTGAAATGGTCCACTAGAGTCAGTCTTTTTTTTTATAAGATTTTATTTATTTTTAGAGAGAGGGGAAGAGAGGGAGAAAGAGAGGGAGAGAAACATCAATGTGTAGTTGCTGCTTGTACACACCCTACTGGGACCTAGCCTGCAACCCAGACATGTGCCCCAACTGGGAATCAAACCAGCAACCCTTTGGTTCACAGGCCCATGCTCAATCCACTGAGCCACACCAGCCAGGGCTCACTGGAGTCACTCTTGCTGGACTCAGTCTGGCTGGTCCTGGACTTGGGGTTACAACGAGAAGCAAGGCTCTCGGGGAAGCTGTAACCAGCTGCCCAAGGTGTGGCCTGTGAGTTTGCATGCTGCTTTGCTTATTAGAAGCAAAGGCATTAAAACACCCCTCCCCTACCATGCCCCCCTAAACTTCCCACTGGGTGGGATCCTCAATGGCTGAGTCTGCGGGACGCCCAGGCTGAGCTCAGTCTTGGGGCCCAGCCCTCCGCACAGATCCTGTTCCACCTTGTCAGCTCTTGGTGCCCTCTCTGCTCCTGGAGTGCTGAGAACCAAGTGGTAGATACTAAGCTCTTTCCCTGTTTTGGATTTTTCTCTCCCTCCTCCCTCCCCTCTTTGCACAGGTTCTGCTGATTCAGAGGAGAGAAGGCTCCTTAGAGGTGACCCTGACCCCTGCCAGGCTCAAGTAGCTGGAGGCCTGGGCAATCCTCGAACCCAGTGCATACGGCAGGGAGGGCAGCAGGATGAGGGGGTTTCTGAGGTGAGGGTGAGCAGCAGGTGCCTGGGCCCTTCTACAGAAAGCGGAGGAATGAAAAGAAATTACTGTAGGGACTGGGAAACCTGGGTGGCAGGCCCCGCTCTGCCTCTGACCTACTGTATGGTCACAGGTCGGTCAGGTCCCTCTCTGGGACTCAGTTTTCCATCCATAAACGAGAGGATGGACTGACTCCATGCGGCCTTTCAGTGCCAAAATATAGTCAGTATTTTGATACCTCTTGCCACCTCCCCTTCCCCTTTGTACAATTCACCATCATCTATTGCCTGGAGTACACTATTAGCTTTCCAACTCACATGGGGCAAATGTCATCGCCCCTCCCCCATCTTCTCCCTGCACCACTCAACAGCCTGTGTGATCTTTCGCAAACAGAAGTCAGATCATGTTTCCCCCTTGCTCAAAACTCCCTGTGTCTCTTGGAGTAAAAGCCCAAATCCTCACACAGCCAGTAAAGGATCTGCTTCCCACCTCCACTTCTCTGCCCTCCCAGCCTCCCACCCTCCCCCGCTCACTGGCTCAGGAGCACTTCTGTCCTGGCGGTTCCGGAGCGCACCAGGCGCCCTCTCGCTCAGGTCCCCAGCACTGGCTTCTCCTTCGCCCAGAAGCCCGAACGGCTCGCACCCTCATTTCGTCAGGCCTCTGCTCAAATGTCGCCTTTTCAAAGCTGCTTTCCCTGACCACTCTCTAGAAAATAACCTCCCCCCTATTCCCATGACCATGTTCCTGGTCCCCTCTGCCAACTTACCATTCTCCATCCTCATCCGACATGTTTGTCGATGCAGGAAACATCCAGACCTGGAGAGGATCTTTACAAGTTTGTTTGACCCAAACTGATGACATAGGCCAGGGAGCAAGATCTCAAATGCCCTGGAGAATAACAGTTTCGCAGCTGATATTGTACACAAGAATCGAGGGAGAAGATGTAAGGAAGGCACGTGAAATCCACTGGTGGTAGATAAAGGAGGCAGGAGGAAGCAAATGGGGAAATCTCTGGTGCCTTTGAGGGAAAGAAACTTACTCTGCCATTTCAAAGACATGTTATCCTAGATGCTTAAGGACGACGGGCAGAACTCACTTAAGATAGAGATGGACCTTTGCCAAGGAAGCTCCAGGCCCGGGACGTGAGCATTTGCTGTGACCTGCCCAGTTAGGAATCTGTGATCACGACACCCTGTGTGGTTACTTTTGGTCACTGACCTTGTTGGGCCCGCCCTGTGGCCTCCCTGAGCTTGTGAGGTTTATTGCACAGCCCACTTTTTGTTCCATATTTTGAACCTTTATTGCTTATTATCCACCTCCCGCCGTGAGATGTGAGCTCCCTGAAGGCAGGGATGCTGTCTGTCTTGGTGTCCGGCCCGTGGTAAGCACTTGCACATACTCATGGAATGAACACATGGGTGAGTGGCTGAGTGAATGCTCGGTGGTTCTGGGCTGTGTGGTTCCTGGAGTGGCTGCCCACCTGGGTTCCCTCATAATCCAGCCCGAAACAGGGAGGGCCGAGGTGTGGAGTCGGAGTGGCCAGCAGGGTGGTGCGCGCTGGGAAGGCGGGTGGCGCCCGTCAGAGATCCAGCAGCGTTCTGAGTTGGGCGCAGGGCATTCCAGGTGGAAAGGACAGGACCTCAGCCAGCCCTGTCTGTAGGAGGAGGCAGGGACTCAAACAGAGCTTTTCATGCACTGAGGTAAATGCCGCAAGGAAGGTGAGCTTAAAGACAGAGATGGGAGACTAAGGAGGCTGAGGTGGGGCTTCCACCCAGTTCAGCCGGGCTGGAGGAGGGGCCCCATGAGCAAAGGTGGGGAAGGAAAGAAGGCCTGCTTGCTGTTGTAGGTACCCGAGCCATGGCCACAGAGTACCAGGTGCCAGGTTGGGCGCGGAGTGATGGAGAATGATGTGGTGGGGTGGGCAAGGGCCTTCCTTGTAATCATGTTAAGGAGCTTGGGCCTGAGGCCACAAGTTGGTGGATTTTGCCCTTTTTAAAAAAGCAGCAATGCTGTTTCTTCAAATGAAATCTTATGCCAAGCTCAGCATATCAAACTGAGTCACCCACATCCACATGGCACTGGTCAGGTGGAATCGGGGGACAGTTTTCATTGGCCATCTTGTTTAAGTTTCTAAAACCCAGGCTGCCTGCATTCCACCCCTTAGCTAGTCCTTCCTTTGCTGACCTCCTGCTTGGGAGGCCCATGCTCCCTTTATCTGAGGAGTCAGCACTGCCTGGCCAGCCCTGAGCAGACGATGGCCCTGCTCCCCCTGTTCCCACCCGTGGCTCCTGTTCATGGGTTGCTCAGCCCACTTACCTGGTACACCAGGTTAGTATGGCAGAGGACAGCTGTGAGAGCAAGTAGGAGGGGTTGGAGCAGGCCCAGGTGGGCAACGACCAGCCTGGGACTCATTAAACACCTGGTCCTCAAGACACTGCCTTCCACACCTTAGTGGCACCGAGACCATTTGTGCTAGCTCAAGAAAAATAGGCATGTGGAGGTGGAGGGTACCTGCCGCAAGGGAAGGGGAGACTTTTGTAGCATCATGGCAGGAAGCACATCCGGGCTTCATGGAGTAGAGACGGGGTGATGAGATTCTGGAGCAGCGGTCTCCTCTCCACTTCTTGGCACCTCCTCCAACTTTCCTCTGTGGTTCTCATCTCCGTTCCTGAAAGACACAATTGGATTGGCTGAGCTCAGCTGAGGGGGACCTTTCTTGGTCCAGTTTCCTGTTCTTAGTGAATCCGTGGTACCACACAGAGTTGGCCCTTCCAGGGTTGCGGTGGCCGTCAGGGCCGTGCCTGGGTTCTCCTCATCCTCCAGCATCCCACGCCTGCCAAGGGGCCTGGCAGAGGGACAGCCAGCGGCACTGCAACCAAGACTGTGTTCAGGGTGGTCAGCTCAGAGCAAGGGACACCTGTTTCTAAGGGGACCATCTGGAGGAGTCAACTTTTAATAATTTTTCAGGCCAAAGAGAATGCCTTTTTCTAATTGGTCCTCCAAGGGAGCATTTTTGTCATTGTTTGTAATGTGTGCTGGTGGCTGCTGTCCCTCCAGGGACATCCTCAGAGAATCTGGAACTGAGCTCAGGGCCAGTCCGCCACCCTCCACCCCACTGCTGGAGAGTCATGAGACTGAAGGGACTTCATCCCTCACAAGTTGTCCCTCACCCCCACGTTTCTGACAGTGAAACTGAGGCCCCGGAGAGACCTGGTTTGTTACCCTGAGGCCCAGCACCAGCCCCCGGCCCGGAGAAGCAGCAGCCATGCAGCAGCCCTGCAGCAGCCCTGGTGTGGGGCCCTGGGTCACATGCTTTTGCTCCCTTGGCCATATTTAGAATCGCTGGATCAGGGGAAACTTCTCGTCCCAGCCCCTGAGGATTCTTGGAAAGAGCCTTGCTCTGAGGCCTGGCTGACTGGCCCTCCCCTTTCTCCCCCAGCAAGAGAAAGTTAAGAGCCTGTTCTTCCCAGAGGAGCCTGGGGCCGTCCAGGCCACCCTGCCCCCCATCAGGAAGTGCCTGTCAGGTCTAGTTGAGGTCCCTTCTGTAGTGTCAGCTCTGGTTTGGGGCTCACCGAGCCCTTTTCCTCCAGAAGGTGGTGGTCGTCATGGCCTCTGCCCTCCAGGAACCTCAGCTTGGTGGCGACAGACTGTACCTATCTGACCCCAGGAGGGAAGACAGACCCTTGCCTCTGGGGTCCTGGTCTGGGGGCTGGGGAAGGGGTCACATACTCTCAAGGGCAGAGGAGGGAGACAGCTGGTGGCCAAGCAGGTGGCAGACACTGGCAGAGCTGTCTGGGAGGAGGGCCACTGGAGAGAGGGAAGGAAGGAGGGAAGGAAGCCCGGGAGGAAGGCAGGGGCAAGGCCTGGTTCTGCATTCTCACTAGTCTGACTTGGGGGGGCATGTCCCCTTCCTCCCACCCAGTCTGCTTCCCCCTCAGGATCATCAGGTCTTAAAAACAAAAACAAAAATCCCTAAACCAAACAAACCCAAAAATGCATGTGTAGAGCACCTGTGGTATTCTAGAGTTTTCCTCCCACTTCACTACTGGGGATAACGGTCCTGTGTCCTCAGGGCACCCCTTTCCAGGGCCCGGTCAGTTTCCGCTCCCATCCCTGACACAAACTGTCTCAAACCTCCTCCCACCCCCCATGCACCCTGCTCCCCACCTCTGAGAAGTGAACCTGACCTCCTTGTCTTTACAGCGGAAGCAGGGCCCTGGGGGAGCTCCCTGGCCTTCCCTCTTGTCCCGCCCTCCGCTCCCACCTAGTCTCTCTCCCTTTTCATCTGCCGCCAGGGGAGCTGACCGGGGCCTTTCTGCCCAGCACAAGCCCTTCACTCCCTGCTGCTCTGGGGGCTTCGTCCCAGATCACTCCCTCCCCCTCCCGAATCGCCAACATCTCCCTCTCCTTCTCCCTCTCTCCTCCACTCCGGTTTTTTTGTCTTAAAAAAAACTTCTGCACTCTGTGTCTTTCTCCAGCTACCGATCTCAGCACCTACTCTTTGCGTCAAACCTCTTAAAATAGTTGTGCCCGCACTCCCTGTCTGCACTTCCTCGCTGCCCCTCTCCCTTCTCACCCCAGTGGGTCTGCCCTGATCCTTTCCTCCCCCAGAGGCTGCCCTTGCCAAGGTGCCCAGTGACCAGCTTGTCACAAAACCCAATGAACATTTTTCAGGGCTTATCTCACTTGACCTCTTGGCAGCATTTGACACTGCCATCCACTCCCTCCTTCTTGAAATGCTCCCTTTCTTCTCGTGACCTGGCACCTCCCTCCTCTGGTTTCCCTCCTGTCTTGCTGGCTGTTCCTTCCCAGTCTGGGTAGGGGGGCTCTTCTCCCTCTGCACATAGGGGGTTCCATGGGGACCGCCTCTAAATTCGACATAGATGCTCTCGGGGCTGTCTCAGCTGCTCCGGTGGCCTTGGTCATGGCCGCTCCCCTGATGTTCCCTGAATCCGCCTTTCCGGCTGGGGTCTGTCTGTCCACACCCACTGAGTGTTGGCCGTGTCCGTGGCCCTCTGCATCTCGGCGTGTCCTCGGTGGAACTCGTCACCCCCAGTGTTCCTCTACTGGGGTCTCCCATCAGAGTTCACACTTCGTGCCTCCGTCCATCCCGAGCCCACACCAGGAATGAGTCCTTCTCCCTCATTGCCCCCACTTCCGGTTCGCCACTGAGTTCTGCTTCCTGAGACTTTCTCCAGGGCGTCCACTTCCCATCAGTGCCCCCTGCATCAGCTTTCTCTAGGCTGAGTTCTTGTGCAGATTTCTACTTCTTTTCCCTCCTCAGTCCCACCTGCTCTGTCCCGCAGCCCGCACTGCCCCTGAGTGGTGGCCCTGAAACACGAATCAGACCGTGTCATTCTCTCCTAGATCTCTCCAGTGGCTCCCCTTGGCCTTTAGCACAATGTTCATGACGCCCGAGGGTGCCATGGCAGGCCCATGGATCTGGCCCCCCTGCTTTCTTCTGTGCCCCTTCACTTTGGGCTGTCACCATCCCGGCCTGCTGGCCGCCCCGGGCTTGCCCTGTGCTTGCCCTGCCTCCTCTGCTGGGGGCACTCCCACCCCTGTCCCTGTCACCTCCAACATGTCTTCCCCGATTCCCCGCACGGGGCACATTGTCATCACCTTGTCCATCACACCACTGCTCTGTGATGTTTGCTAATTTCTTGGGGCCCAGGTCACTCATCTCCAGCTTTACAGTAAACCTGGCTGAGTGCAGCCAGCAACACGTGCTTCCTGAGTGAACGTGGCTCAGAGAGTACAGATGGTGACCTCTCTTCTGCTGGGCGGACCTCCCCCACCCACCCCGCCCCACCGATCCAAGTTTCTAGCCTCCACCCGTCTGTTTCTCTAGGGACACCCCAGAGAATCTGGGGGGCTGAGCTCACGACTGATCTTCTCACTTGTGCCCCACTGCTGGAGAACTGTAAGGCTGCCCTCCCTCACCTCATGTTGCAGACGGGGAGGCTGAGGCCCAGAGAGACAGGATGGCTTGGTAGTGCAGGTGGACACTGGTTCGGGTCCCAGCCTCGTGACTTTGGACAACCTAGTTAACTTTCTTCCTTTCTCTTTTTTTTCCTTTTAAATAACAGCTTTATTGAAATATAATTCACATACCATAACACCCCCCCCCCCTTATAAAGTGTAAAGTTCAGTGGGTTTCAGTGTATTCATAGGGGTGTGCAGCAATCTGAGCCTGCACGTCCTCATTGGTCGGCCTCGGGTGATGACAGTGCTGCTGGCCCGGGGCCATGCGAAGTGACGACGTGTGTACGTGCATGTCTCGGGACTGGCGCAGCGCCTGGCCGGCAGGGACCCTTGGCCAGCGGCGCAGTGACAGGGTCACGAAGTGAGTCAGCGGTAAACCCAATGCTGGCACGAGACCCACCGCCCCAGAAGGGCTTTCCTCGCTCCCCTGCTCTGCGGCTCCTCCGGGCAGTGATTGGAGCGAGGCCGTGAGGGCTGGGGGAGAGAAGGGGAGAAGGCAGTAATTACAGTTGTTTCAAAAGCCTTGAGGTAGCTAATAGCTGGTCAACTACAACCATTCCCATTAGCTACGTCAGGGATTTCCCAAGTGTGGTCCCCAGAGAAGCAACATGGGTGTCACCAGGGGACTTTGCAGAAATGCAGATCCTCAGGCCCCACCTCGTACTTACTGAAGCAGACACTCCAGGAGTGGGGCCCACAAATCACTATTTTAACAAGCCCTCCAGGTGATTCTGATGCCTGCGATAGTGTGAGAACCACAGTTCTAAGCAAACCATTTGTCTCCTCCTAGCTGCCCTCCTAAATGAGTGGAACAGTCACAGAATGGGGTGGGGGGCGGGTGCAGGTAGAGAGGAGGGGTCATGATGTCTCACCGTAAGCCCCAGCCAGGCAGCCCCCGCCTGTTCCCTCTCTGCCCCCTGGGCTGGGCAAAGGCTCTGAATTGCCAGACATGATGGGCAAAGTTGCTCCAGAAATTGGCTGTGAGTCTGGCCTCTCTGCTGGGGCAATTACAGAGGCCCAAGCCAGCCAGCTGCTGTGTGCCATCTGCACTTGTATAGATGGAGAAACTGAGGCCCCAGACAGGGCCAGAGATGGTCTTCTAGTCCTTATTTGCTGCGTGAGGGAAGTCACTCGTTCTGGCAGACACAGCTGCACCCCGCTCAAGGCTCCGTCCCCCAACTCCTCCCTCCCTAAGCTCCAGACACTGATCTCTCTTCTGCTGCCCAAAGAGTGGATGTCAGTGTGAGGACCCCTCGGGAAGGCCGAGGCAGTGCAGAGGCCGACCTGAGCTGTGCTTCTAGCCCCAGCTCTGTCACTGACTCACTGTGAGATCCCGAGCAAGGGTGTCCCTCCCTGGGCCCCCTTTCCTTCTCGGGAAGTTAGGAACAATGATTCAGGCGCCCAGAACCTGAGGTGCTGTCTGTGAGGCTAAGTCCATCTCTTTGGCTG